>JAKOGH010000383.1:0-15203 GCA_024811115.1 Terana coerulea
TACGGCCAAGCCTCCATCTCCAATCGTGCACAGCAGCCTGTGCTTGCTGCGGTCGTCTTGGAGCCCTAGACGTAACTTTCCGCGCAAGGTAGCCTGCCAGTCGACGTTGCTGGTAATCACGACTGGAGTACTGCTCGAGGAATGTCGTACGGTCCCAGACGCAAGTGCTGGCGCATTTGAGAGATGGTCCGGGTCATCGCCAGCGATTCAAGAACTCGACATGGCGGAAGGGAACAAGCGGCCGGATATTATTAGCGCCCATTGTCGTGACTTGCTCTCGGCCATGATTAATGTCTCTCCTGCTTTGCGTCTGACATGGTCCCATTGAGGTCCCGGCACCCTTCTCTTCCATCGCCATCATAATACAAGAGCACGAAGGATAGAAATGCATGCCATAAACGTAACGCAAGTTTCTCGGTGGTATATCCCTAGCGGAGACTGATCTCTCTCTCAGCAGGGACGGACGAGCGTGCCTGCTGCAAGTGAGCCTCGCATCCACGTATCGTTCCGGCACTTTGCTCCAGCAAATACACCCGCAGCTACTTGGCGTTTATACGCATGCTTGTATCCGATTAAGGTGCGTCCTCACGAGGTCGTTTCCGATTTCTCAACCGAATTGAAAATCCCCTCAGGTTATACCGTCGCGTGTCTCAATGTATACTATTCCATGGAAATAAAATCCGCATATTGCATGCTTCATATGTGTCCCTGCCGTTCAGTCGAAGAAGGGCATCATTCCCGTGGAGGCAGGCGCTTGGTCGACGCGCAATACGACCAAGACAGTTGTACCTGGCTGCCAGTAGGGCTAAGAGTACTGATCCTTCTCACGCAGCAAGTTACCACTGTTCAGTGACCCAAGAGCACGGCGATGGAGACCCAGACTGGCCGACACTATATACCTGCCTCTTCGCGAAGCTCTCCTGCAGTGGGCTGCCAGTCAGATGACCTGGAATGGGCCCAACATTGCCTGTGCTTACGGTTACTGTCTTCGGCTCGCGGCGCGTACTGTGATATTGAAACACGAGAGAAAAGCCAGGTAAATACGACCCGAGGCCCACTGGAGAGAAGAACACGGCTGACAATGTGTGGAAGGAGCTGGCGAATACAAGCAAATTATATTGTTGCAAACTATAGAAGGACATCGAAGCTTTGGCACGAGTTAGTTTCGTCCTCGAGGGTCGTCCTCGAGAAGTACTTGTCTCAATGACCGCGTAGAGGTCCGTGCCAGGACGACCACAGGCGGCCGTCCCCCATTTCGAGAATACATTTGTAACAGCCGACATGCAAGCTACCTAACTACAGCCGCTACGGAACGATGAGGAAGGGTATATGAGGAGAGCCTCAGTAAACGGTAGGTGGGTGTACATGGAGAGTCTCGACAAACAGAGGGAGGGAAGGGCGAGGAGAGCCTCCAGTAAACGGTAGGTGGGTGTACAAGGAGAGTCTGGACGAACACGGGAAGAGATGTGAGGAGAGCCTCGATAAACGGTAGGTGGGTGTACAAGGAGAGTCTCGACCAACAGATGGAGGGGAGTGCGAGGAGAGCCTCAGTAAACGGTAGGTGGGTGTACAAAGAGAGTCTGGACGAACACGGGAGGAGATGTGAGGAGAGCCTCGATAAACGGTAGGTGGGTGTACATGGAGAGTCTTGACAAACAGAGGGAGGGAAGGGAGAGGAGAGCCTCAATAAACGGTAGATGGGTGTACATGGAGAGTCTGAACAAACACGGGAGGAGATGTGAGAGAGCCTCGATAAACGATAGGTGGGTGTACAAGCAGAGTCTCGGCGAACAGAGGGAGGGAAGGTGAGGAGAGCCTCGATAAACGGTAGGTGGGTATGGAAGGGGGGTGTCGCGGAGGGAGGAGAGCAAGCTCTGGTCTGTTCCAAGCCAGAATGGCCAGCTTATATATCTTTGGAGGCTGACCCTGCACGGGACTTGGTCGCGGTCTGTTTATTCGGAATCAACAAGCATGGCCGAGGCGCTGGCCCCGATCCGATCGCTCAGCGGGAGCTTCTGCGCCCGGCGTAAGCGCTTATCCGAGTCGGCGTGCCCACAACGGGACAGCCTCCTTCTGCTGCACTTGCACATACGTATAGGACAGCTAGTAAGAATCTGCACACTTGCCGGATGTGCTTGGGGGTCTTGGAACGAGAACTAGACCACGGTCCCGGTTTGGTGAGATTGGCTTGGTTTGGCCGGATCAAACGCCACAAAGCTGATCGCGGCTAACGGCGACACATCGCCTCTCGACCAGCCGCAAGCAACAGTGCGCACGAGAGCAAAGCAAAACATAAGAAATGAAAGACATGGGTTGGTTCAAACATGATAAATATTTGCAGTCTACACCGGTGAGAAGGTGGGAGCATGTACTCTGAGGTATGGCAGGCGCAGTGTCCAGCCGATCTTAGCGCCGAGGCCGAGCGGCTCTGATCGAGTCTAGGGCGACGATCTTGTTTATTGCGAATAAACATACCACGGCTGACAGCCTCGTGACTGTCCGCCGCGCAGAGTATAAAGCTAGCCCATATGTTTTGCTGTTGGAAAGCCAGAGCTCGTCTCTTACCGCCGCGATACCTCCCTTCCTCCCTTCTCTCTCAGGGCTCGCCCTTCATCGTGGATGGCGTTGGCGGTTTAGGGGTTCGCCTTGCGTCGGGGTTCGCCTCGACGTCCGCTGTATGTCGTCCCTTCTCTCTTAGGGTTCGCCCTTCATCGAGACCGGCGGTGGTGGTCTGGGGTTCGCCCTGCGTCGGGGTTCGCCTTGACGTCCATCATTCACCAGTCGTTTCTTCTCAGGGTTCGCCCTTCGTCAACGGTGGTGTCGGCGGCCAGGGGTTCGCCCTGCGTCGGGGTTCGCCCTGGCGTCCGCTGTATGCCACTTCTTCTGTCTCAGGGTTCGCCCTTCGTTGAGGTTGGAGGTGGTGGTCTGGGGTTCGCCCTGCGTCAAGGTTCGCCTTGTCGTCCATCACTGTCTAGTATTTTCTCTCCGGGTTCGCCCTTCGTCCGTGGGGGTTTAGGGGTTCGCCCTGTGTCGGGGTTCGCCCTCGGCGTCCTGCTTTCTTGTCAAGGTTCCAGTGTGTGTCACTGCGGGGACGCCCCGTGTGTGGTCGTAGCCCGGTCTCTGTAGATACTCCATCTGTTGTCCTCACTCCAATGTATTCTCGGCGGAGGGCGGCCACTTGTCGCTGCCCTGGCACGACCTCTTCGCGGTCGCCGGGACGAGTACTCCTCGGGTCCGACCCCGAGGACGAAACTAACTTGTGCCAAGGCTCCAGTGTACTTCCATAGCTTGCAGTAATATTGTTTTTGCTCATATTCACCAGCTCCTTTCTGCAATATCGTTAGCCGGTTCCTTCTCGAACGACTGGTAGGCTGTATTTACCTGGCTTTCCTCTTGCACTTCGACATTATGATTCCGCGCCAGGGGCCAAACGGTCATTGGAAGTCGAGGCAACGCTGGGCCCAGCAGTTCAACTGACCCATCCAGCAGCCCCCCGCACGAGAGCTTCACGAAGAGGCAAGTATCTGCGTCGGCCAGTCTGCGTCTTTATCATTGCGCTCTCAGTTCCTTGACTGGTGGCGAGTTGCTGTGAGAAAATAATCAGTACCCTTAGCGTGATGATGGCGACAAGCGTACGTTATATCAGCGGAATGATTAGAGCTAAGTACAACCGTCTTGGATGGTCACATTACGTGTCGACTAAGTACCTGCCGCCGCGTGGATGTTGCCCTTCTTTGACTTAACGACAAGGACAGGAAGCATGCAATTTGCGCATCTTATGCCTGTGAAATAGCATACGTTGAGGCGCGTCACGGTATAATCTGAAAATAATTTCAATTCAGCTGAGAAATAGTAACTGGCTGCGTGAAGACGCACCTTCGAGTACGCACACGCGCATACACTTTAATCGTCTGCACATATATCCGATGGAGCAGCAATTCGCGGATGCGAGGTACGCTCGCCCGCCGCAGCAGTCACGGTTCCTGCTCAGAGAGAAAATCAGCCTCCGCCTGTTAGGATACACCACTGAAAGCATGCTTTACACTCACGGCATGCCTTTTAATCCCTCGTGCTTCTATATTATGATGGCGGTTGAAGGGAACGGTGCCTGGACCTCGTCGGACGAGAGCAGGAGAGATAATTATGGACGAGAGCAAGTCGTGACGATGGGCGCTAAGTGTCTCCAGTCCTGGTGCTCCCTTCCTCCATGTCGAGTTCCTGAATCGCTGGCAACGACTCCGGACCGTCTCTCAACCCACCAGCACTCGGTGCCTCCGCGACTGCACAACACTCCTAGGGTAGTGCTCTTGTCGTGATCATCAGCAACGTCGACTGGCAAGCGACCTCAGGCGACCTTACGCGCAACTGGCTACATCTAGGGCTTTAAGACGACCGCAGGAAGAACATGCTGCTACATGCTGTTTGACGTGGAGAAATAGCCGTATGGAAGACTTCTGGTGCCTGTAAGCAGTGCCTGGTTTGGGCTAGGTAGTAAGAAGGGCAGTTCTAAGCGTTTGGACCTCAGGTGCGCCAGCTAGGCTCATGCATGCTCATACATTGATACTCACGACTCTATTGCTATAGAATGGCATTGTGTACACTTGGCCAAAGCTGTGGTGATTTGCGCTCAGTCTCGGTTGGTCCCGACGACATCACTATTCTGTGGACGGATCTGACACTGTATACGGCAATCACATCATGCGCATTCGCAACCCAACTGGTGTTATCGTGCAGCAAATTATTGTGAGTAATACTCTGTGTCCAAAGTTTTGAGCACAGTGCGGTGCGGATTACGGAAACTTTCAACCGGTCTGAAGCTGATGCGACCGCCACAGCCATCATGCGTTCGCCGAGGATAACAGTAGGAGGAATAATAAACCGGGGACGTCTAGCGTATCGGATAGCTCTCAGGTTCGTGCGTGTTTTGAGAACTCGGATTCCCAGCCGACTGCTCACTCTGCGTCCTCTGTAGGTCTACATCGCTGCTTCGTCCTCCGGCCGCGTTGTTCACGTCCCGTTTCGTAATTGCATTCCGACGGTGCATCGCACAGAGAGGGCCTGATTCGCGAGACGCTGCGGCATCAGAGAAATGCAGACGTCCTTGTTCACGTTTCTCCAGGCATAGTAAGTGTTACCATGGCTTCGTATATGCGCCCGTTCTGATGCTCGAATACAGCTTCAGATTTAATGGACACTTTGAGGCTAATTCACATAAAATTATGCCACTGCATGCCTCGACGACAGGACTATGCATCAGCAGGAGTGCACGAGCTAGTTTAGCCTAGACAAGGTGAGGTTTTATTATCCTTGCATTAACTCGTTCACTTAAGGCCTATAGTGAGCATACGGGCCGTATCGCTACCCATTTCTTCCAGCTCTTGCCAGTCCTGAATGCCCTGCTATAATTGTGGCCCTCATCGACGCCGAAAACAGCTATGTTCACCCCGTATCTGACGGGAGGACTTGCCTCGCCGGAGCTGGCTGTTGGTGGGCACTACGATTCCCGGCGTTCCACTCAGCGTCCAGGCCGTGCAAGTGTTATCGCAGTTTCATCCTCGGCATCCTCTACATCAACCTTCGCTTACTCAAGCTGCCAGTGTGCCCTGTAGCAGGAAAGTCGCGGTGGCCCACCCGTTGAAGATGTCAGCTCCACCGTGAGTGTTATCGCAACCTTCAACAAGCCGCCGAGACAGTCGATGGCCTCACCACGCATCATGCGTCAACTTCTACTTAGTACTATGCCCCGTGGTGTTGCAGAAGTAGCCCTTAAATAATATACAACAGTGTTATCCGCAGATACTTTGGTTCATAAGGAGTCCGGCTCGCAAGGCGGACGCGCGTGAGCTAATCAACAGACTATCAGACTATAGCTCAGGATGTGGGAAAGTCACTGTATATGTAGTTACCTAATCAACAGACTATCAGACTATACTGTAGAGTGCGAGCGAGTAAGTACAAGGAATGTCCGTGAAAGGCAAAGGTATACGCACGCTCAGGATGTGGGAAAGTCACTGAGCGTGCTGGATGCGAAGTGCAGGAATATAAGGAAATGAAGGTGACTCGATACCGGGCATCGTAATTAAGGGACAAGGGACCGTAACGAAGGCAAAAAGGGTAAACGGTGCCCGTACTAAGAGACGGAGCTAGCAGCCTTTGTGGCGCAGCCGCGGCGAGTCCATGGGCGCTTGCGCGCCGATGCGCGCACCTCGTCGTACAACTTCGACAATATACATATTGCTGTTTCGCGTCGCTGGAATACTTCATGTGTACTAGTAGTCATCAGAACAACATTTCACCATAAGCAGGCGTGGAGCAAGAGCCAACTAAACACATTCAGATTGGAACTCTTTCGAGCATCTGACCGACCGGGCAACAGAGCCGGCGTGCAACGTTGATCATAGCACTGCAGGGAATCACCGCGCATTTCGTCACAGCGACGCCCTCGGTGCTACAACGCCCAGTGTGTTAGCACGGACCGGAATGGGATGACTAGTAAGAACATCGAATATGGCTTGGGCAACGCCGTCAGGGTTTTCTTGCACAGCCTGAGACCAGAGTTGTAAGTGTCCTGGCATGCTTACAATCTCACTCAGAGACAACTCACGAGATGACCGGCAGCCTTGACAATCGAAATGGACGCCATTGCCCTTCCTTTAATCGCATCACAGATAATACCCCGCGACTTCAGGGATCTACAATTGCATGTTCGGTGACGAAAAGGAAGAGAGAGAATGTTGCTACGTACACCATTTCTGGTCGCTCTCCAAAAACGGCGTGCACCGGAACGTGGGCGCACATCACGCTGATAAGCTCTCCTGCGAGCACATGGTCTTCGTGCGTGTAAAGTCCGGCCTCCTGAGATAGTTTGCACTTGTATGTGACGGATTCTATCCCAGCCGAGTCCTTGATCGAGTGAAACCCATGTTTCTGTGACAACGCAAGTGCAGGACAGCAGTCTCTCGGATGAATAGTACGTACCATGTAGATGTCGAAAATCCTCCGGTCCCAAGTCTTATAAGGAAACCGTTTCCTCAACCATGTACGCAGTTCCACAGTGTCGTCCCAGCGATCGCGACGCTTCAATACCCCTCCACGTTCCTTTTACCAATTTCGATTCGAGGATCAGGGCCTTCTAGCGGCGGCGGCACCATCACCGGTTCGACGAGAATCACAGCAGACACGTTGGCCAGAGTAACAGATGCAGTCTTGAGTGCACTGGCAAGGCACCTGTACTCCGCATTAAGTGTACGCCTAAGCGAAGATAAGCAGAGCTTACCAGGCAGTGGTACTGGATGAATGCCCTATACCCACCATACGCGAGCGTCCCGCTAGCACGTCGGAATTCACGAAGTACTGCAAGAGAGCACCGTAATCTTTCACCGCTGTGATAAGAAGGAAATGTCAACGCTTGAAATGCAACGCAATAAGCAGGCTGGAGACTCACAGACAGGTTTATTATCATTGAGCAAGCCATCGTTCAAGATGGAAGAATCCCCGTGGTTGGTGCAGTCGAGGGACCAAACCTCGTGAATGTGCACATCGCTCGAGTCGCCCGCAAGCTCAAACAGCGTCTGGATAGTGGGCTCCCACTGTTCTTTGTCTGAAGTGCCTTGTCAGTATATGCTGTACTTCTTTGAGTGCAAGACGTACGAGTGCTAGTGCAATGGGCGCACACAAGGGTGAGCCCTTCACTATTTTCTGGTGCGCTTTCGGAACTTTCTTCAGACGACCCGGGAGTGTAGCGATTCACGGAGCATTGAAGGCCGCCTAGACTCTCAGGAAGACAGAAGACATAGTTGAAACAGTGCATTACAAGAGGCAAGGGTGGGTCGGAGGAGAGAAGTACGGGGTTAGGCGTGAGCCTGTCTTCGACAAAGCTTGCGGGAAACTCCGCTTTATGAGGGTTTCGGAGTTGACGTTCGCTCCTGGGCCTCGCTCAGGCTGTTCGGGTATATTTGGTCTCTTCAAGGCAGACCAGTCTCTCATGAGCCCCTGAGCTGCCGCCCGGGTATGCGGCTTCCACGTGTGATCCTTGTTCTTCATATCAGCGCTCAGCGCCGTCACGGTGTTCCTGCGACCAGAAGATGTTAAGTTACGGTATCCGAGCCGCTTCAAGAGCTTTGGGACTGACCAATGTCCGTGACGGCACCCTCGATATCACTCCAAATGAATAAAGGCAGGTGCGTGAGCTTGAGGTCGGAGGGAGACATGCAAAGAGACAGCCACGACGTGGCTTTGTGGCGCCTCGATGCCGCAATCGCTCGGTCTCGGCAGTCTCCACCGAATCCGGGGAATGTTAGCGCTTTGGAGATAAGGTTCTCCGCTCGCTGCCACCACCGCCCACTGGTCGCCAACCTACGTGTGCTGAACATCTATCCAGCTCACCTACTTTCGACTGGCTTTATATGCGACGCTCATCGACTACGATTTACCTCCTATTATTTGGCACCGTGAAAGCAGCTCGGGTTCCATCAACGTCGGAGTGATTGTTACTGTAGAGCGGTTATATGAATGACTGTGTGGCGGGGATACGTAGAACCAGGTACGTGCAGTACCTTTTCATACTATATGGATTACACTGAGCATTTATGTAGACTACTATACATCCGTGTCTCGCAGGAAAGACTCCTGCGAGACACGGATGCTGTGAGAGCGCACTCCCAGAAAGATACCAGCACCCACCGTGACACATACTCATACCGGCAGAAAGATACCGGTGCTTATGGTACTACTTCACATTCCGGCCAGGATGAATCATCAGTCTCTCAAGCCCCCGAAGTGCGCCCACGGGTATCCAGAGACGAGAGGGCGGCGAGCATGCCCGATTCTGCATGCAAGCTGTAACTCAGCGACCCCGACCCCGAGCCTTTGTAGTCCAGACTTTGATTCAAAAAGGTAGTTATCCACTATGTAAAATCCGTACAATGAGTAAAAGGGAGTGGTATGTATACAGACAATAGAGTATGGGGCTACAAGCTACGAAAGGACTGTTGGGTATTAGGCTGGGCTGGGCTGTGGAGGATTCATGCTTGCGGCGGCATCGTGCTTGGGGCTGGCCCAGACGGTAAAGCCTGGATGAAGTATGAGTAAATGCAGTTCAACAGCGTCAAGGTCACATACCGGCTTGTCATCGATGAAGCGCTGGATATCGACCGGGCTTGGTGTAATCCGCCCCCACCAGACTGGCACCTGTACGGGTCCAATCAGCACATGCACAGCGAGCATGACAGGATAACATACCTTTGCAACAGTCCCGTCGATGGCGGCCGCCAATGCCTGATTGAACTTGGTCAAGTCGCTCAGAACATGTGAAGAGCAACCTGTGCAGTGCGCGGCAGCGTCCTGCGACATCGCTTCGAAGATGGTCATGTCCAGTACCGTCGACGCCGCAGGACAAAAACAAATCCTCCCAAGCATCTCGGAAGCGTACGGCACTAACCACCCTGGCGCTTGCACCTCCCTCCCGCCATGAATACGAGCAGTCACTGTGCGCTCGTCAGGATGCTGCTGAGCACACCTAAAGAAGGCCCATTTCACGGTGCCAACGAACGGCAGGGCAATGGTCGTTGCTGTGCCTGCTGGATTAGGGACGATGCGGATGAGGGATGACACCGCCGCCGCGCAAGACTCCCGGTACCTCGAGAATCTCGACTCGTCGGCTGGGCCTAAAGGCGGTCCTGCGACGGCATGGCGACCCTCGTCGTTGTACCGAAATATGGCGTCTTCATTGTAGGGAAGAGCCAAAGTAAATTGAAGGACGGCCTGAGCGAGGTCTGGCCAGTCGCCGGCAACAGCGATGGCGAAGGCGAGCGGCCAGTACTGCTGGGTGGTGGCACCGAGTTGTTTAGCGATGAGCGAACGCTGAAGGGGCATGTCGAGGGTGGTTAAGTCGCACAGAAGCCGAACGGCGAATTTGACGTCACAGATCGGAGGGTTGTCCGTGCACAAATAGACAAGGAGGAGAATAGGGTGCAGCACGTCGGCGCGCGCCTGGGTGTTGAGGACACGACGAGAGAAATTTGGGCGCTTGGGGAGGGTATCCGACGGCTGGCGAGGCTGGAGGATGGGTGAGTGGTACAGGCCTTTCAGCTGGCGTTCCCACACCTGAGAGGCTGCGGCGATGACTCCGCTGTGGACGACGAAATCGACGTTGTCAGAGCTGCGGAGAATGAGGTCTCCGTCGTTGATACGGAACGGGTCTGGTGCAGGCGTCGTCTGAATCAGCGGTTGGTTTGGAGGTGTCGCATTGGGGGCTTGGAGAAGGCTCTCGAGGCGGCCGGCGCCGGAGCCTGGGTTTTCCTGGGGATAGACGGCAGCGGATTCTCGTTCGTTCGACGTCGCTTGGCTGGGGCAGTTTGAGAAAGGTCCGGTGAGGCGACGGCGGACGCAGCCTGAGGTGGACGACGCGGCAAGGTGTTGGTACGCTGAGACATCGCCGCCCAGGATCCAAGAGTCCAGAACAGAAGGGTCGGGATGGGAGAGGGTACAGGGAGATGGGAACGGGTCGCTGTATGTCGCCTAAGAGGTTGCGCTCAGTGCCGACGGAGAGAGACTCGGAGTGCGCGGGGGGGAGGAAACGACCTGGGGTGACAGCGGCCTGACGGTCTGCAACTGGGACGAGAGTACATATACCCCCAGCGTGACAGCGACGCGTCTTTGATGGATGTTCCCAGATCGGAAGACCGCCGAGTACGCCGGCCGCAAGATCGTCTCCCATTTAGGTCGACGCTGGAGGTTCCCAGTCGCCGTGGTTGCCTTAGTAAGCCGAAGCTGAGCATGTGTGAGCTGAGGCTGTACGACACGGGCTTACTTGCAGCAATACAAGTGCCACCTGCTGGCAGCGTAGCGTTGACGGAGCCAGTCCCCGACAAGGCCTGAAAGGGAGCAGCCGAGCTCGAGCCGGCGAGTCGGAAGAAGAGAGCGACACGGAAGCAAATCGGGGCTGAAGCCGAGGGGCATCAGATCAAACGCCACAAAGCCTGGGAGCCTGGCATGAAAGGCCGTCCTGGTGCACTCGCAGACTGGTCGTACAAGGACACGGATATGTGATGAGAGTAGCTTAGTCGCACTGAACGTATACCAGACGAAGATCTCGTAAGAGAGTGCTCTGAAAGCCGTGCCGTTCCGGGAAAGCCAAATAAGCGCCGAAAGCTGCGCCAGCCGCAGGGCGATCGAGACTAGCGCGTTTATTGGGCTTGTTGATTGAGAATAAACGGACCGCGACGAGGTCCCGTGCAGGGTCAGCCTCCAAACATATATAAGCCAGGCCATTCTGGCTTGGAACAGACCAGAGCTTGCTCTCCTCCCCTCCGTGACACCCCTTCCATACCCACCTACCGTTTATCGAGGCTCTCCTCACCTTCCCTCCCTCTGTTTGTCAAGACTCTCCTTGTACACCCACCTACCGTTTATCGAGGCTCTCCTCACACCTCCTCCCATGTTCGTCCAGACTCTCTTTGTACACCCACCTACCGTTTATTGAGGCTCTCCTCACCTTCCCTCCCGTGTTCGTCAAGACTCTCCTTGTACACCCCCCTACCGTTTATCGAGGCTCTCCTCACATCTCCTCCCGTGTTTGTCGAGACTCTCCCTGTACGCCCACCTACCGTTTATCGAGGCTCTCCTCACCTTCCCTCCCTCTGTTTGTCAAGACTCTCCTTGTACACCCACCTACCGTTTATCGAGGCTCTCCTCACATCTCCTCCCGTGTTCGTCCAGACTCTCTTTGTACACCCACCTACCGCTTACTGAGGCTCTCCTCGCACTCCCTCCATCTGTTCGTCCAGACTCTCCTTGTACTCCCACCTACCGTTTATCGAGGCTCTCCTCACATCTCCTCCCCTGTCTGTCGAGACTCTCCATGTAAACCCACCTACCGTTTACTGAGGCTCTCCTCATATACCCTCCCTCATCGTTCCGTGCCGGCTGTGGTTAGGTAGCTTGCATGTTGACCAGTGCAAATGTATTCTCGACGGGGACGGCCGCCTGTGGTCGTCCTGGCACAGACCTCTTCGCGGTCGTCGAGACAAGTACTCTTCGAGGACGATCTTCGAGGACGAAACCAACTTGTGCCTAGGCTTCCATGTCTTCTGATAATTCAAATAATATATCTTGTGTTTTCCTCGAAGCGTCCTTCTATTAAGTGTTTAGCTGTGTTGCCATCCAATCACTTTTGAAGTATACCCACCTGACTGCTCATTCTTCCGAGATGTATGTTTCATCTTTCAATGCGCTTCATAGCTCGACAGAAGATTGTACGCCTTTGATCTCGGAGTCGGCTGCGAGATTCTTGTCTTCCTTGTTCGTTAAACTTGTACAACAGCATAAGCAAGTCATTTTAATATTCGGGCAGTGGCATTAAGATGTGCTGAGGACACAAAAAGGTTGCCTCCATGCTCCACAGGAAATAAAGCATGTGAACGAACAGAGCGTTCTCAGGTGGCTATGCTTGGATGTATCAGTGGCGTTATAACTTCGTTATTAAGGCAGGGCTCACTCTCGCAATTGAAGCGGACGCATAGTCGGTGATGCCTCGAGCGGCTAGTATACCGAGATGGGCCGTCCAGTAAAACCATCCGGGGGTCCAGTTCTAAGCTCAACCATTGCGAGAGCAGAATATCCGCATGCTAGATAGTACAAAAGAAGGGTTAGAGCGTGCTTCTATGAATGATTGAGAGCACCATCTCGTGTGCAATCGCTCACATGGTACGCGGTGTGCACCTGTAGCACTGCGCAGTAATGGTGGTACCGGGGGGATTGGTGGAGGGACAGAGGAAAGTGCGTCGTAGGTGCGACGCTACTAAAGTACGCCTCGTCTTTCGAAGGTCGATTTTATTGCAAGACTGTACGCTGCGCTCCAATGATACGGGCTTCTCGACGTCTCCTTGCAAACTCGGGGGCATTAGGCAAGGCGATGTGAGTCGGGGCATCTGGGGCAAGCAAGGGCGAAGCACGTTTCAGCGAGACTTCGTAGAGCGTCCTGACAGCAAGCATGTCCTTTTCGCGAGGGGTTGATGGAGTCCGGCTCACGGTGGCTTGTTGGCAGTTGCCCTGTGATATGCTACCACTTTGATAATCGTAGGTGTAATCTCGTTGAGGCCATGTGTTGTCCTGGCTCCTGCGTAGTCGGATTTGCCCGCAGCACTTTATTGCGCGTCTTCGAAACCAACGCCTAAACATCATGTTAATGAGACGAGGCCATTGTAGACGGGGAAAAAGCGCACTCTGCACCGGAGCCGTGAGCGAGCTGTGGCACAAAACTGCGTACTACCTTACCTGACGATAGTAGAAGCGCGTCCGCCGACCGAGGCCCGACGACTTTCTCGCGTGACAAATACTTGTAATGTGACGAGGTGGGCCTGCTTTGACGGAGGTACAGCTCGCAAGCGGGGTACTGGCGTGTAGTCAGCAAAAGACGACTTTGAATGGTGAATAAATCTACGTACAGCACTAGCATGCAAACTTGACCTTATACTCAGCTGGAGACACAGTGCCGCCAAAGTTGACCTGTTGCGCTATGTCTCGCAGAGTTCGAGCGTGATCTTGTGCAACACCTGCTTCCCATGCTACCCATCGGACACCCGACTCCTCGTCGAAGAATATTGTGATTGCATAACGCAGTTTCGTACCCATGAAGACTTCCATACAAACCCAGATCTGTACACTGTTTTGGCCTTCATTCAGTAAATCCTATACGTAGACGGTGCCACGCGCGTATACTGACGTTCAAACCTGTTCGTCATGCCTGCAAGAAGCTTGACGTCCGCCGACATGCCAGACGAGCACTTTCACCTCCCACGTTAGCGAGCAGCCTCACTCGCTTAGGCTCAGTCGCAGTGCGTTGGACTTCTTCAAGTTCTTCAGCAGCCGTCTGCACGAGAACATTAGCATACCTTTATTACGATTCGACAAAAATTGTAGGCACTCACAAAAACTCTTCCTGTACGTGGCGGCCATGGGATCCCGCTATCCGTAAGTATCAAAAGCGAGCTGCGCAGAGTAAATGAAGACATACCGTTCGCAGCGAGGGGTAACAGTTCAAACGTGTCGGTAAGGGAAATGATATTCAATATTCGGTTCTGTAGAGATTCGAACATTGGCGAAACAGGGATAGCTCTGGTGGAGGTGACTTTGTGAGAGAGGCTGGTACGACCTGCAAAGCACGAGTAGTAATGACATCGAGTCAGTGCTGCTCATAAGATGCACGTGAGATACCACTAAAAATTATGAGCACTTCACTACGTGCAAAGCTCACCGAAGTACAACTGGCTGGTTTCTGTACTAGCGGAGGTTGCTATTCTCCGAGGACAGAGAAACTCGGAACTTGGAAGTTGAGAGCGACCGCAAAGCAAGGAGCAGTGCGCGCCTACAGAGTGAGATAACGCGGCAACGGCCGAACAGTTACATTAGGCAAGTGCGAGATAAGATATCACGCTACGTACTCTCTCGCAGAGTCTCACTGTGGGCTCAAGCACTGAGCTCGATCTCATCTCATGCCTATTCTGCAAAGTGCTTCAAGTTACCGGCTTCCAGCTCCTACTTCACTATACTTTACAACCAGGAGCAATTCTTTCATTTCACCACTCACTGGGCATCAGTGGCACCACACCCATGGCGACGACCTCGGTACCGCATAGGTCATTTTACCAGCCCGCGCATCGCCGGCGGAGGCTCTAAACCTTGTCTCGATTACACACCTTACAGCTGAAGGCTGGCGATATTCTACAAACTGGTTTGGGTTTGCGGTCGTGAGACAGCAATCCTGCCTCGGAGAGCTTGGGTCTCAGATCTTAGGTGCGCCAGCTAGAATGTGCGCCGATTAAATTGTACTAATAATTCACATATTGTACAGACGTGAGGGATATGCCTTTGAGGCTACATTGGCTAAGATTCAGTGCGTTATTACAATTCGCTCGTACGCCATCGACCCGATATCCCTACATAAGAACCCCCTCCGCTTAAGCTCGTATAGGATGAAGCACGGTGAGTAGTGGCTCGCGTTGTGAAATCTCTGAACGCAACGTGGAGATTTTGGAGAGATCTGATGAGTTGTATGCTCGTAAGATTATGTGTCCATGAAGGATAGAATGTACGGAACGCAGGCGCTCTGAACGCGCAGAGGATTCGTCTGGCAGAATTTCTCACATGTCGAATCCGGTTTCAGCTTCATGTCCAGTCGAGGATGCATGAAGTAGTTGCTGATT
>JAKOGH010000384.1:0-37933 GCA_024811115.1 Terana coerulea
TCATCATTGATGGCATGAGGTAGTTCCTCAAAGTTAGGCATGTGCTCCTCAGGCACCGTCGCGTAGCAGAGCAGGAGAGATAGGAGCGCCGTTGCGGTCAAACAGTCCGCAGGGGTTAATTCACGTTACCGGCTGTTGAGGGTTCGCGAGAGACGGGTTCGGTAACTGTCGGCTTCGGGTGAGGAGTGCAGCCCGTTCTAGCAGATCACACAATCCAGGACATCTACTGCGTGCTCGCAGAAGAAAGAGCAGATCGTGATTCTAGTCAATTATGTACATATTATTCATATTATACATATGGCCTATACGGCCATGTGGTTGTCCCCTGCTTTCCAGTAGTCTCGGGAGTTGGGCTTGCGCTGCGCTCCTACTCTTACTATTCCCTGCATTTGCAGAGATGATAATTGTGACAGTTCGGGTCACGTGAGTCAATCTCACAGAGCCATCTGCTGTTTTCCCCTCGGTTTTGCACGAAGCAAGGACGGGAGACTGCATGAGCACTTTCCGTAGGGGAGAGTATGTTTATTCTCAGGGGGCATGCCCTGGCCCGTCCGTCGTTGTTGTTTGAGAAGCATGATGAAATTGTGGGAGAGTTGGCGGGACCTGAATTCAGTCTGGTGCTGAGCGCACGTCTGTCCTCTCTCCTCTATACTGGTCCACCTTGTACAGGATTGGACAGAAGGGGCCCCTTCCACAACGGTGGTTGTGAGATGGGTCCATCACGATGCTTGGGATGCGAGGCACGGCTCTATTATAGTGAACTTATGCTCGGACTTCTGGGTTCGAGCTTATACGGGACTTGAGGTCCGGTGGTGCGGTGCCTGGCAGTACTCTGCCCGTCTGGCGTCGCCTTCCCTTCATGTGATAGAGTTCTGTGCAAACTCTCGGGATCATGCATGGAGGTCCGAGACCTCGCCGGGCGAGTTCTCGGTCCTTGCGATTCACACACCCCACAGGGCGGCAGCCATGCGCCAAGGGGTTCTCGGTTATCCATCGATATCAACAAATATATTGTTAATTTCTTAGGATTTACAGGGGGGGCCCCCGTGAGAAGTGAGCGGTGGGCGAGATAGTGACCAGGGCCTGAGCCCCAGTATGTCCCTCCCTCGTCGACGCAAGGTCGACATAGGTCATGGTTCGCGCCTGAGCGGTCCCCATGCCAGAAATGGGGGATCAGACAGCGTTTCCGCTGGCCTGATCCCTATGAAAGAATGCCCCCAGGGCGCGATCAGGCCAGACGGCCCTCGTTTTTCGTACTTACTGGCTCGCACAGCGAGCCCCGCCGTAAGTGAGGCGAAAAGAAACCGAAGAAAGAAAAGGGGTGGGGTCGATTGAGGCTGCAGAGGAAACGAGTAGGTGGGCGTCTACTCGAGGTGGTGGTGGTACGAGGTCAAGGTGTGTTGGGTGGTACGAAGTCAAGGAGGGATGATGCTACCGCTCAGTCGTGGCTTAGATAGTGTACTCAGTACGCCCATCCTCCCGTGTATACATGCCCACGCTATCTCGGGGCCATGCATTCACGTAAATCTGGACAACACATGCAGTCCCGTTCTACCACAAGATTTACTCGAATCGTAGCAGAAAGCGCGTCGTACATCTCACCGCCATAAACCAGGCTTGCAGTCCGGGCTCACAGAGCAAGCATCGTAAAGGATGCTGAAGAGCACCATAATACCATGCCTTGTAACTACATCTCCTTGAAATTGCTAGTCACGACTTTTCCTCGCTGGCCGGCTCCGATGACTTGCGCGTTCTCCAAAGATTGGCCGCCGCGATGACGGAGGCACTCCTCCACGGCATGACTGTTGCCCTCGGCTGCAGAGTCATCGTAGGTGACTCGCTGCAGGCTGTTCCCTCTTATTCCTTGCCTCGGTCCGGCAGGATCCATCTAGCTCGGCGTGCTCTTATAAGCTGGCCCTGTTTCATCTTTGTTGATTCTGCCCCTCAACTTCACCCCCAAAGCTCACTGAAGATTCGCAAAATGGTCGCGACTTGGCTCGTTACTGGGTATGTGACCGTTGCTTCGGCTTATGGTGTATGCTGACATGTATCGACCGATGCAGCTCTTCGAGAGGAATAGGCCGCGAGATTGTTCGGCAGCTCCTCCAAACACCCTCGAACACCGTCATCGCGACCTGCCGAAATCCGGATAAAGCCTTCGAATTGAAAGCACTCAAGGATGGCTCAAGAGGCACTCTACATGTCGTAGCATTAGACACTGCGTCGTCGGAGAGTATCGAAAAAGTGCTGAAGCCCGTCGAAGAGCTGGTCGGAGATAACGGACTGGATTATCTGCTGAACAACGCCGCCGTCGTACGTCGCTCCTTATTATATTGTGACGTACTACCCAGCTTACAGCCCACTGTTAGAACGTCCGTAACGACCTTGGCTTCGCCTTCAAGCCGGTAGATTTGCTTGAAGCTATTAACGTGAACGTGGCCGGCCCAGGTTACCTCGCCCAAACGCTGCTGCCCGTCTTGGAGAAAGGCAAGAAGAAGACGATCATGAACATGTCCTCCGGCCTGTCTAGTATCGGACTGGACTATGGCACGACAAATGCGACGTACAGCATCAGCAAGACCGCGCTTAACATGCTGGTACGCCTGTGCCCGCCACCTACGTACAGTATGAGTTCCAGCTTAACGGGAATTGATAGACATACAAGCAGGCGAAGCAGAAGCCTGACTTTGCCGTGGTTTGCGTTGACCCTGGTTGGGTGAAGACGGGTATGCCATCTCTTCTTCCACGTCGACGCTTTACTGACTTGAAGCCTTGACAGACATGGGCGGTAAAAGCGCTGCTCTCGAGCCGGAGGAGAGCGTCAAAGGTCTTCTCAAGGTGGTAACGAACGTTTCGCCTTCCGACTCCGGGAAATTCTATCGGTATGACGGACAGTCCCTTCCGTGGTAGATATCCGAAGTACTCGTGTTTTACGAATTATGCCAATTGATCGTGAGCATTCGCACTGGTGGCATACGCTGTTTTTGCCCCACATCACTCCCGGAAGACTGTCCTGTTCAGTGACATCCAGCGGAAGCGAACTGCCGAGTATCTGCCACATACCACACAGCCCTTTGTCATCTTGAAGTCCACTACCATGTTTAGGTCTTCATAGAAGATCAAAGAACGAGCTGTATCACCCCGGTATCCTCGGGGAAGATCTTTCCGCGCCAGTGGATTGAGCCGCCCAATCTTCGGTGAGACCTTCCGTTCCTCGTCACCCCTTCAGCTTCAGTGTGCAACAGCTCACTTCTCCTTTGTCTCCCCAGCACCACACCATGGCCTCGAAAAGCGCAGCGCTGCAGGCGCATCAGGACAAGGCTGCGGCGGCACTGTTCAGCAGCGAGCAGTATCGACAACGGAAGGCTGAGAAAGCGTTGGACTCTGCCGGTAAGGAGCGGTGCGATACTACCTTCAGCTTCAACTTACATTAGCATGAATTCCAGGAGACGCGTATGATGCTGCCTCGGCCTCCGATGGCTTGAAAAATGCGAAAGAACTAGGCGCAGCAACCCTGGCACTATTCGAACCGAAACTCGAGGTGTTTGAGACCACCTGTAGGGTCTTGATGATCACGCTCGACATCGTGTCCGAGGCCCACCCATTTGTCCATGGTATTCTCCCCCTCGGAGCTGTGGCGATAAGCTTGATTGACCCGTTCGCGTTCTTTCAGTTGCCGTGCTAGCGTTCAAGACCGCGATTCAGTTCGAGGTAAAGAGGCGGCAAAATGACCAGAAGATCCTCGCATTGCACGTTGTCATGAAGGACATGATGGTGATTATCGCTCAGTGAGTGGCACTGATTGTCAGCTGAATATCTGCCGATTGGCCTCATAAAACAACCCTCTTAGACTTTCACCTATTGCGCGCGACGATCGAGGAACAGACGGTCTCACGATCGAGGCGAGGCTCACACAGAGGATGAAGGACATTGCCGATGACATCACGAAATGCGCCACTGCGTGTGATGCATTTCAGAAGAAAAGGCTGGCAGGTAAGCATCTACATATGCCGCAGTATATATGCCAGTGCCCATGCACATTCTCTAGTCAAGATCATCAACAGCTTTTCATGGGAGAAGAGGCTAGACGGGTATGCGACAACGTTCCAAAACCATCAGAACGCTCTCGAAGTCGACCTCTCCATGCACGCGAGCCTCAACATCGCCCGTACCGTCGAGGTGGTGGCCTCCGTTGACGCAACGGTGAAGTCCACCGAGGCGAAGCTCGACATGCTCCTCCTCTTCCAGCAGCTCCGCTCGCCGGAGGAGACAGGCCTAATCAAGTTTATCGACTCGCGCGGTGGACCTACGAAAGTCCTTCAGGACGACACTCTGATAAAGAAGCTCGCCGAAAATGCGGGCGAATTCAAGGCGGCGGAGAACAGTAAGGACAAGGCTAAGGCTAATCAAGCGAAAACGAGGCTGCTCGGCGACCTGAAGCAGGAAATGAAGAAGACGTTAGAGGATTTGCTCAAGGACAGCTTGTATAGATCCGAGAACAACTTCTCGGCCCTACGCGAGCAGATCTCGAATGACATGAAGACGACGGTTCGACGGGAGAGCGACCGGGTGATTGTCAAGATCCTGGACGGGCCGCAGGAACGCATCATTGACCGAGTAAGTTATGTGTTGCCGCACATCGCCTACTTCCTAACACTGCATTGCAGGACATACACAAGATCTGGTGTGAGATGGTAAATTCCTTGTCTCACAGGTAAACATTTCTTAGTAACTCACGTTGTATATACAGGGGTGGCGAAGATGTGCGAAGGCGAGGCATGTAGTGGCAGCGCTGCGAGAGTACTACGCTGAGCTGCTGATTGATGCTACCACCGGACAACGCGAGCGAGAAGTCACGGACGAGGACGAAGAAGAGAAGGTGGATACGGCGACCTCTACAGTCGAGGATGCATTCGTACAGCAAGATTCTGCTCTGCCGACCCAGGGTGCCGACGAAGGTACAGTTTCCAATATACTGTTGTGCGCTTATTGTCCCCGCTAACCTCACTTCAGATCAAGAGCCGAAGGACAGCGGGGGCCGCGCTACCAAGAGTCTAGCAATATAGAAGGCCCAAAAGAACAGGACGGCGATGTGAATGCCATGGTCCAAACGGTCTGTGCGAACTTTCGCCCCGAAGATGCATGGACGCTGGAATATATCAGTGTCCTCCGAATGGCTCCGCTGCTCGAAGTCCTCGATAGCGATGCCTCGGCGTTCGTCACAGTAACCGAGATGAACACTTTCACTAAAGCAAGACCGAAAGAATGGAGGTGAGCGCGCGTGGGCGTTTTGTTCGTACTTGTGCTGATTGTCCCTACTAGCGTACCCCGGTGGATGGCATATTGGACCTTGGGTATAATGCCTTTCTCACATTCAACCTGTGTTGTATCCTAACATCACTTGAACAGGCTTTCATTTGACTATCAAAGAATACCACTCGCGTATTCGGTCTCTTCTCGGCGATATCTTTGCTCTCGCGAGACGTGTGCATGCCTGCAACAGAGCGTTGGTCAACGACTTCTGCGAGACGTCTTTCCGGCATGTTGACCTCGTCATGGCTGGCACGTACGACACCATCAAGGACATACCCTGGGAAGAAGAATACCACTTTTCCAAGTTCAAGGAGTACACGGAGCAGACCGAAGAACGCATGAAGGTCATTTTGCAGCGGGTTAAGTACTACCTCGACGCGCCAGACACACTCACTCTTCTTTTCAACTCTGATCGTCTCGAACACGTGAGTTCGTTATTTTCTATCAAACGACTGCTTCATATAACGTGTTTGGTGTAGCATCTATTCCCATTGTGGTACCTCATGCTCTCCCAAATTCGCAAGATATTCGACGCCGCATGCGACGTACCGCTGCATTCAGCGGAACTCAGGGATATGGCCGTGTCCATGAGCGTGATAGACTACGCCATCATTACTCGGGAGACAGACATTCGGGGTATGTGCAAAGCGACAGCTGAACTAACTCCACACACTGACGCAATCTTGCCAGCAATGTGTTTGATACAGAATTTACCCGTACAGGAAACCGTGAAAAAATTCTCCTTCGGCATAGTAACATCAGTGGTTCTTTTCATGTGCAGTATACTTAAGCATTGGATAGTACCGCTACATCGCACATCTGGATGACCTGGTATCCTCGGCCTACTTCGCAGAAGACTATATTCAAGATGGCTTCGATACACGGTACTTCTTAAACGGGGATCCACCAGCCGGAAGCCACGAGGACAGGAACTCTTCATTGGAGCCGCCATACCAGGGAGTTCTTCGCTATACACCTCAACTCGACGCAATCGATCACGAAGCCCTCGTCGAATCGACGTCCTCTGCAGAAGTCACGGAAGGGAGCAGCTCCGAGCCCGCCCTTGCATTAGATATGTGCTAGCGCGGCTACTTCAACTACACCACGTCATGGCATGACGGCGGACGCATCAGCATTAGCCACACCCAGCTTGCGATACCACCCGAAACCGGGCCGTTCGCAGGGCTCGGCTTCAGCGCGAGCGGCACGTACCAGATCTCTGGGAGGCGGACGGGCGCGCACATAGCCTTCAACCGCAAATGCCTCTCGGACGAGTCTGGCGACACGATGACGTTCCTGGGCTCAATCAACGAGGCCGGCGACGAGATCACCGGGCACTTTGGCCGGCCGCCGGAGGACGACACGACGGAGGCGGCCGCCGACGTGCCGGCCAAGTTCGCTGAAGGAGACACCTACGGCGACTTTGTCCTCCGGAAGCAATCCGCTATATACTTTATCTGTCGTAGCCAGGAAGGGGACGACCAGGCTCGGACGCCCGCTCGACGTTGGAAGGATGCGTTCCGCGCGGTGGTTCACCTGGTGCGGTCTCGGTCACCTTGGTTTGCCCTCCACGATTCTCGGGAGGCGCGCAGGAAGTGCGTTGGACTTGTGCTCAAGGCTGTTGAGGATGACAGCCGGACAGCGGTCGAATCCAACGAGCTAGTCGCACTCGAGATGTCCCTCTCTCGCCCAATCTTGTGGTACTGCAACACCTTGGCACGCGCGCTTATGCGCACGAAACACCAGCTCTCCTCGTGAGTCACGGCCATGGTGGAAAGCCTCATCTTTCAGAATACTAACACAGTTCTACATGTAGTGCCTACGCCTGCGACTCCTGCGATTCGTCGCTCACCTCCACCCGTGCAATATGTTTGGACTGCTACTCAGCTCGATTGGCCACTAAGGGCGAAGACGAATACCTCGGCCGCACATTCGACATCTGCCCGAACTGCTACCAGAAGGAGTTCACATGCTGGAGCCGCAGAGACCAAGCCCACGGGCCGACACACAGCCTGCTGCAACTATGCCGCTCCTTGAGTCTGAAAGACACGCATAACCACATCTGCTGGGCTAAACAGCAGGTGGATGGCTGGAAGGCCATCGCGACGTGCGACAACGGTACGTATGGCTCTTCGTACTGATGAGGTACGCACTGACGGTCCGCCTGCAGCCGAATGCCCGTTCTGCGCCACACACCGGGGATCGGTGAGATGTACGCGCTGCCAGACAAAGCTGGACGCCAAGGTGCCCTTCTGGCGTTGTCTGGACTGTGAAGGTACGTGCAAGACATAGGTGGGCGCACTGTCGCTTTCTCAACCTGCATGGGAATTCTAGAGCCGGTGTACGTCTGTGAAGCATGTAATGCGAAGGAGAACGAAGAGCGCGCGTTCCCACTGTACGAGCGGTTGAAAAAAGACCCCTCGCAGTGGATTCTACCCAACCGCGGGCTCGAGCTGCCCTCTCACGACACCGTGGCAGCCGAAGACGCGAGCGAAGGGATAAATGCGTCGGAGGAGGTCGTGAGAGACATGAAGAACGACATAGGAGTGGATGCGTCGGGCGCGGCGACCAAGGCACTAGAAGTAAAGCTACAAGAAGACAGGGTCGCGAAGGATGCAACGGAATCAAGCGACGAAGCCGGGACCTCTGATGAAACGAAAGACACGGCAGAGACAGTCGACGATACGCCCGAAGATCCAATTCAGACGGATGCACCACAGGATCCAGCGGACAAAAACAACTGCTCAAGCGTCGCCGGCCGAGCGCACCACCAACTGCACACCATGGTGCTCCTTCTCCCCACGCCAGAGCCAAAGGAAAACGCGTCCGACGGTGAAGCGGCGGCGAGCGCAGAAGAGCAGCTAAGGAAGGAAGTCAAACAGCTGACTGAACGATCTGAACGCATGGAGCAGCGCATGAAGGAGACAGAGGAAAGAGCTCAGCGAATGGAAGAGACGTTGACGATGGTCTGGCAATTCTTGTCTGCGGGCAAGGAGCCTCAAGTGAAGGGCTGAGTAGATGGCTTTCATTGTTGCAGGGCAGGAGCGGAGCCATAGTGGACTTGGAAAGATGTGTATTTTTTTACGACTGTGGATGTGTATAGCAGCACGCACATGGCCAGTTCGCTTCCGCGAGGAAATCTGCTGCAGTAGACACGGAGAACGACCCTAGGCAGCGCGAGCGTACGTCCTATGCAATTTATGTTGCTTACGCCTCACAACGCGGTTTTCGCCGCTGTCTTTCTACGGCCCTCAGAGGAAAGGCCGACAGGGGACGTCCGTCGGCCTAGCGAGACCTAAGAGGAGCCAATGACACTTGAGCATCCCATAGTCCAAAACAAAAAGTGTGTTGGGCGTATGTACCTGAGTGCTGAGTGCTGAGTGCTGAGCGCTGAGCCCTCCATCCCTTCAGCAGACCGCTGCTAAGCCCATTCGTGCCATTGCACGAGCTACTACCGAAAAAGGACTGCTCTCCTGAGATTCGCCCAATATCTGAGAAACGTCGCGCCGCCTTGCACGGCCTGCTTCCGGACCAATATTCGGTCCACTGGCCACACATCCCTGACGTCTTGCAGTGCGTTAAACCAACGCCGATGGGGCACGCGCGGCCAGCATGCGCTGCGCGTACACTCACGGCGTGGCGCGCCGTCGTATCGACGCACCATGAACGCTTGGGATAATGTATCCTGCACCACCCTGCGACGCTCAGCATACCGCGCAACCCCAGAACACGGGACGACGCACCGATATTCATATTAACGCGAACGTCCACACCCCACGCCGTCCTCCCATCGTCCCTGCTCCGCTCCAGTCCATATCCTCCGCCCCGCAGAGCTAAACATAGCGCACGCAGCACAGACAATCGACGCAGACCGAACCACCAGCGCGTCCCTCCGCCGCCACGCGCCGCCTCCGTATGTCCGCTCGCGCGAGGTGCTGCGTCGGAATAACGCTGCATTTCATGCGGCGTCGTGCTGACCGGGGGACGCGCGTGAACACGGAGGGGGGCGGACACGGAGCGGACGCGGCGATGCCTTGTGTGGTTAGGCCCGCACGCCCATGTTGGTCCGTCCGTCGACGAGAATAGCGAGACCACAGAGATGCAAGCACGTCAGGGTGAGCGGGCAGGTCATGATGAAACAAGCGAGGTCATCGCCGAAGCCAAGGTGGAGGTATAAGGCAAAGAGGCAATATGTAGCGCCAAAGCGCAAGTCATCACCACCACTCAAGCTCACTGCAGTCGTTGTCAGTCACCTTCGCCGTCGTTCGAGCCGTTCACACAGGGCACACTCGAGGCAGATTTGAAAGATGTCTATATTACGTCCTTGATACACTAGATATGATAAACCTCGTCAATGTATGGCAATGTCAATGAGTGCGACAGAAGAATAAACTGCTACCGGCACCACACGTCAAGTCATGAAGGGGAATGTGACGATCGTGAAGGGGAAACACGCGTGAACGATGCAAGAATTAAGGCGGATGAGAGTCGAACGGGGAACCGGGGGAACAAGGAGCCAGGACAACCAAACCCATGGACACAAACCACCTGCGAGGGCCGACGGCGTCCATGTCCTTTGCGCGCGCGAGACGGTGCGGTAGAGATGACGAAGTAGAATGAGGAATGGATAGGATGGTATTAGGGATGATGGATACACCAGACTGCTGCGTCGACCTCGAGGATATAGACATTGTACATGGATGTTGATTATACGAGCTCCGAGCACACGGTTCGCGTCTATGCAGTGGGGCGCGAGGGGTGGCGCGCGAGGACCGAGCCGGTCTGCTGCGCCTGGATGCTCGAGAAGCGGCGCAGCTCCTCGGGCTTGACGGACACGCGTTGCCGGAAGCCGACCTTGTTGGCGGCACGGCGGAGGAAGCTGACACGGTTCGAGTACAGCGACTCGTGGATCGAGGCAGCGCGCGACTGGGTGCGGGTGATCGGGACACCAGACGCGGCGGCCTGGGTCTCCTGGCGAACGGTCCGCTCGTGACGGGTACGGAGGTACTTGATGACGGTGGCCTTCATCGCAAACTTGATCAGATCCATCGGCAAGAACCAGACAATGTCCTGCAGATCCCAGTAAGCAAAAGCGCAATAAAGAATATCAAAGTGAGACTTACCCAGATCCAGACAATACCAATCCAACCACCCTCGACAGCCTCGATATCGGTGAAGCCCCAGTTACCGTACGCAGCGATGATGGAGGAGATGAGCTGGGCCAAGCAGAACGCGAAGAACAGCGCTGCCGAGGGACGCTCCATGAAGAAGAAGCTGTGCGAACGGGTGATGAAGATGAGGGCCTGCGAGATGATGGCGACCTGGAGGTAGACAACCATGTGCAGCTTGCGGTCGTTGTGGTTGCCGGCGGCAGTGGTGGCACCGTTCGAGAAAGTGACGCCGAAGGCGCGGTGGAACCAGTCGGTGCGGATGGCAACAGCAACGAGCGCGATACTGGAATGCAAAGTAAGCAATGGAATCACACTGAATGAAAGAAAAGACATACGTCGACAGGGTGAGGTAGAGACCGTACGCAACGGCGTAGGCAAAGATCTCAGCCAAGTTCCAACTGTCGGGCGTCGACGAGGGCAAGACACGGTCGACGGAGAGGGTCATGATGGTACCATCGTTCAGGAGCGCGATGATCAGCACCATGAACGGCGGGAAGTCGAACTTGAACGCGAAAGCCAGGATGGAGAAGCAGACGACGATACGGATGGTGACGGCGCAGGCGTAGATCGAGTAGTTGCGCATACGCTGGAAGATGATACGCGAACCACGGATGGCGTGGACGATGGTCGACAGACCGGGCTCCGTCAGGACGATATCGGCGGCACCACGGGCGGCATCAGTAGCACCCTCGACGGCGATACCGACGTTGGCACGGGACAGAGCGGGGGCATCATTGGCACCGTCACCAGTCATGGCGCACAAGTGGCCGAGACCCTGGAGGCGCTTGACGATCTCGTACTTGTGCTCGGGGAAGACACCAGCGAAACCGTCGGCGTCAAGGATCATCTCGTCGAGGTTGCGGAAGCGCGAGCTGGGGTCGGGTCCGTCCTTGAGCACCTTGGCGGGGTACATGTGGTCGCCGAGGCCGAGACGACGGCCAGTCTCCTTCGCGATGGCCAGCTGGTCACCGGTGACCATCTTGACGCGGACACCGAGGCCGATAGCGTCGTCGATCGTCTGCTTAGTGTCTTCACGGGGAGGGTCGAAGATGGAAAGCAGACCGATGAGCTCGAAGCCGTTGCCCTCAGCCTCAAAGTCGTCACCGTCAACCTCCTCGTACGCAACCGCGAGAGCACGGAGACCACGCGAAGCGAACTCCTCGACATCAGCCTCGAGACGGTTCTCAATCTCGTCGGTCTTGTTGCGCGTGCAGAGCTCGATGATGATACCGGTCATACCCTTGGTGACACGCTTGAGCTTGCCGGAGGACTCCTCGCGGTAAGTGATCTCGGTACGCTTGTCGACGGGGTTGAAGGGCTTGAAGTCGAGGAGCTTGATACCAGCGCGAGCACGAGTGACGTCGCCAATGGCGCCGACGATGCAAGCATCAATGGCGTCCTGGTTCTCGGTACGGGAAGCGTAGGCGGCGAGCAGAATAACATCGTCGGCGGAGAAGGGGCCGTAGGTCTTAAGCGTGGTCTTGTCGATCGTCAGCTTGTTGGTGGTGAGCGTACCGGTCTTGTCAGAGCACAAGATAGTGACGGCGGCCAACTCCTCAATAGCGGTGATACGGGTGACGATGGCCTTGTACTTCGCGAGCTGCTGAGCACCGACGGCGAGCGTGACGGAAAGCACAGTGGGCATGGCAATGGGGATACCACCGATCAAAAGGACCAGGATATCGTTGATGCCGCGACGGTAGTGGTAGCGGAAACCGGCGTACAGGCAGAAAATCTCGGCAATGATGAAGATACCGATGACGACCAGGCAGAAAGAACCGATTTGCGCGAGAATCTTCTGCAAGTGACCGGTGGTATCGTCGTCCTGACCGACGAGCGACGCGGCACGACCGAAGAAAGTGTTGGCACCGGTGGAGATAACAACACCCTCAGCCTCACCCTGCTTGCAGGTAGAGCCACTGAAAACATGGTCAGGAACGCGATTTGAACGAAGGAAGGCGAAATACTCACGAGAAGCACTGGTCGCCGACCTTCTTGCTCGAGGGCAGAGACTCGCCGGTGAGGGCAGCCTGATCGATAGAGACGTTGATGGCCTCGACGAGACGGCAATCGGCGGGGACGATGTCTCCAATCTTGAACGCGATCATGTCACCGGGAACGAGGTCGGAGGACTCGATTTCCTTCCACGCGCTGTCGCGCTTGACCCTGGCCTTGGGAGCGAGCGAGTCCATGAGCGCCTTGACGGCGTTACCGGCGTTGCGCTCCTCGTAGAAACCGATGGCCGAGTTGATGAGCAACAGCAAGACGATACCAATGAAATCTTCCCAATCCGGAGCCATGTGTTCACCGTTCGAGAGGACGATGGCGACGAGCGCGGCGGCCTCCATCACCCAGGAGAGCGGGTTCCACATGAAGCCCAAGAACTGAACACACGCCGGGCGTCAGCTCAGAATAGATGCGAACATGACGTCAAGCGCGCCGTACCTGCAGGAAGGGATTTTGTTCCTCGTGTTCCAGCCTGTTAGGGCCGAACAACTCCAGACGGCGGGTAGCCTCGGCGCTGTCGAGACCGCCCTCCGTGCACTGGAGCAGCTTGAACACATCCTCGACGACGACAGTCTCCAGATCAACCTTGTCCTTGTCGTACAGATCCTCAGCACGGAGCTGGATCTGAGACATGTCCACCTTCGCATCTGTGAGGTTTCTGGTCAGCCCCTCTAGGTCAAAGCGACAGAGACAGAGCACGATACGCACGGGTGGCTTTTTCCTCTTCATGGCCGAAATCCTTGTACTCCCTCTTCCTCTTCTCAGGCTCAGCAGCGGGAGCGGTGGACGTGTTGGTATCTTCGACGGGCTCGGTGGGGCCCGCCTCCTTCTCGACGTTGGCAGACATGGTCGGCGAAGGTGCAGATGGGGGGAGGCGCGAGAGGCAAAAGGGAGGAACCCTTGCGGGGCGTGCTATGCGGCGCTGCTCACGAGAGCGGGGCGGGGACGGCGGACAGCAATCTGGTGGTTGGGGAGAGGAGGTTGGTCGGCGTCGGACGACGTTGGGAGGTTTATATTCGCAAGACGCTAGTGCGGCAGATCAAAAGCGCCCAAATAGCCGCAAACAAACAGACCAGCCGCCGCCCTCGAAAAATCCTTCCCGCCGAACTTCCTGCTCGGACGAATCGCCGACCGCGCTGCCCGGTTGCCGGATTTGGGGGTTTGTGGGCGAAACGAGCTTTCCGTGCGCGCCTGCGTCCGGATGCACTCAGCCGCGTATGCGGAGGAAGGGGCGATCGCCTGGTCCCGGACGACCGCAACGACCTCTGCGGGCTATTCGCCATGCGCTCTATCCCCGGGGCGACTCGTACCTCGGACGCTGCGGCTGGCGAGGGCTTCTGCACACCGTCCCACCGTTGTCTGCCAGTTGCGCCCCCGCCAAGGGCAGCCGTCGTGCAAGCTTGCTCGCACCCATAGAAACGACCATCAGCCAGCCCGTCTGTTCCCAACAGCTCGCCCGCCGCCAGCCCTCTTTCTTGCTCGCGTGCGTTCCTGCGAGCGTCGCCCGCGAGCCTCAGCCAATCAGACGGCCCGTTGTTTATAACAACCATCAGCGTTCGTGTGTTCATTGCTAACAGAAGCCTATCACCCTGCATTCCTACCTGGCATGCCCGCCCTCACTCGGAACCTCGCTTACTGGGTGCTTACATGGCTTACTGGTGCTGACAATAAAGTGCGCCTCCCACCCAATCAGCTTTTCTCGGTAACAAGGCTTCATCGTGGCTTCCTCGTGCTGTACACTGGTCCCCTTCTCCCAGCCAAACACCGTGCAAGCTTACAGTTCACCACCGCCGCGAACGTCTGTGTTCGCCTCGGACCGGGTCCGCCCTAGTTCCCATACTTGCTATCGTTCATTGTGTGAGCTTCGGCCAGCGCTGCTCGATGAGACAGAACCGAGAGCCCGCACCAGCCAATCGCCGTCTGTGAGCGACGCCGCTGCAGCTCAGTGGCTCGAGCCCTGCATGAAAAGGCGATCATACAGTATTCTTCCTCCGATTCGTGGAAGGAGCTCTTTGCCCGGTTTTTTCTCTTCTGAGACTCGTCCACGCAACTCCTCCCATAGTGGCTTCTTCGCCGACCTCTCGCCGACGACGCCTGCACGCGTCGGCCTATGCATAGGCATTTCATCGCTACCATGGATTCCGACCAATACGTTCATGAACAGTGGCACACGCTGCATGCGTTGCTTTATGCTCTGTCGTGTTTGCAAATCTGTCAAGGTTTCCTAATGTCTCCGTAGGACCGATTTGAGCAGCATTGCACGGTTCTTCCACAGAAAGACACATCCTGCCCAGCGACCGCCTCGAGGCCCAAGCGACAACGTCCCCCGTCGTCGTCTCTACTCTATCAAACTCGCGTTTACCTGCAGATCGTGTTCCGTGTTCGCGCGAGCACCCGCTGCGACAGCGTATAGTACATTGTACAGAGCGGGGGCGTGCATTCGGCGCCCTGCGACGGCAGCGCGAGTACGAGACGGGGCTCGTTCGCTAAGCGACGCGGGTCAACATCGACAAGACATCGATGGGCCCGACGGCCGTGTGGGCGCGCTTGGAGAAAGGGTCCTACCGCGAACGGCCGTGTGGCGCACGCTGACCTCTGCGCTTTGCGTGAGCGCTGCAGGGCGTCGGACGTCGGCGGACACGGGTCTCAGCGACAGTAAAGTAACGCAGCTCCTGGTTGATCCCTTTGCACCGCTGGCGAGACGACCAGCGCGCCCGGGCGGGCACGACCACCACCATCGGACTTTGCTGCGTGTAGCAGGCCGTCGGTTCTGATCCCGCCTCGGGCTTCGCGAGAATCGACGGAAAGTGCGACCAGGAACAAATTGCTGTAAGCAGCCCGCGGCCGCTGCGTGCCGCGCGCGGCTATAGCCTTTACGGCTCAGATTGCGGCCCAAATACGATGGTATGACGACACGGCGTCCGGCGTGCCGCGGCTCGGCACGCGCGAAGAGCTGCCCGGAGAGGCGGACAGGGTCGCGGTAAGCAGGCCTGCGTACAGGCTGTCCGACGGTGCGCGCCGTGGGCCCCGTCGGGCAGCGCAGGGGCCCCAGCGTCGGCCGCACATGTGCGACCGGGCCCATAAGTATGCATGTACACCCACCCCACGTCGCCCGCGCGCGACGTGTGCCCACACTCCCTCTTCCCCGCGTCTGAGACCCTCGCCGCTGCGAGACCGTCCGACGCGCATCTCAGACTGCCCCTGCCCCTCCGCCACGTTCACTCGTCCAGGTCACGTCCGGTCATCATATGCATGTATTCACAGCCCAGGCCCCCACCCCGTCATCCTCGTAAGCACGTCCTGCTCAGTGCTATATTCAGTCGCGCTCCCGCGCCGGAGCAGGGCCCTGTGCGTTCCTGCATTCCCTGCGCCCTCGCTGAGCAAGGGCCCTGCACCGCTTGGGCAGCATATCTGCATCGGCGCGCGCTCGCTGACATCGCACGCCCATCACCCGTTGACCTCATAGGCCACACGACCAGCCCGTGGGACCCGTCGACGGGCCTGTGGCGGTGTCCCTGGTGCTGCCCGCCCACTCGTCGGACGCGGACGTCAGGCCTGGCCCCTCCACAGTCCGAGATGCGTACCCTGGGTAGATGTGCGCGGAAGTAGCTAGTGCGAGGGGTGAGATGGGGCTGATAGGGAGGGCGGACGAACGGGGGAACGCTATGTATAGCGTGATGGTGCGTGTGCGCAACCTTGTAACGCCACCACTCTCCGCTGACGCTTCTCGCTTCCAGATGTGCGTAATGCCACTCCAACCGTACGGCATTTGCATCCAGACTCGTGGATAGGCCTGACGAGGGGCGGTGCGTACGAATACACCACGCCTGGATATGCGTATCTAACATGGACTCAGTCGTAGAGAGCATGTCAAGGACCACGGCCATATCTGAGAAGACTCGCAGGCATCTTTCCGCTGGCCTCAATCACTACAATGTGTCCTGAGCTCGCTCGCTCGCTCTCGTGCACCGCTTGTGTCAGGTTCGTGAACCTACTTGCGGACGCCATCTAACAAACTATATCTTCCAGGTGATAGCGAGTGCACCGCCCGATGAACCTTCGGGATGGACTGATGCGCTTCGAGATGCAGTTGGTTTGAGCCTAGAGCCAGCGTCATCAAGCGTACCTATCTATAGCGAAACGACGCAAGCCCGAGGCGCGATCTCTGTTCGCGCGAGGCGGGCCGTGCGTCCTACTTCTAAAAGCCTCTCAGTGAATCGAAATGCTCATGTACCCTGCTCCAGGTGAAGCAATGGCCCCATCCGGACCGCGTATAAAGGCACCCATGTCTGGTCGTCGTCGTGCTCAACACCACTTCCTCGGATGCGATCTTGCCCCTAGCATCCCTACCTTATGTTCTGCGCGACGCGCCGTCACGGCATTCTCTACCTGCCCTCGCGCATCGGTGCCGGTTGTGCATCGTCATGCCGTGCGCGAAACCGCCCACGTAGGGCAGCCCAGCGACATGAGCCCGACATTCCGGCGGCGCCGCGGGGCGCCCTGGCGCGGCATGCGCGAAGGGAAGAGACGAGAAGCGCGGGGACGATCCCCAGGCACGCGCACGCGCAGCGGGGCGCGTTTGGTCGTCGCTGAGCGTTGGCTGCTCTCCGGTACCGCGACGGCGCGGTCGGTAGGACGCGCGACGACGCGTCTGGATCGTCGACCGGCTCAGTGGGACCAAGAATACGGCGAAGACGGGCGCGACCGTGTCCACTGCGATGCATTCTGTCGCAACCCGCATCTCTCGGACTGCGCGCCGACGCGACCTCGACCAGGATCCCGGCCTTGCCATGGTAGCCTCCCGGCGGCACCGTTAGCATCCCCTTTGGTACGTGCTACAAATCCTCTCGTCGTCTCGTCGTGCTGTAGATTCGCCCCTAATGTCAGCTATACCGAGTAATACATCCATTTTGCCATGTACGCACCAGTAATCAGCCAACCTGCGCAGGTCGACCGGCGACTGGCGATCTGTGGTTCTGTAATGAAGAGCGGCGGCGTGGCGGACACGATGAGCTGCAGGCTGTGCGCGTGGGCTTCGTTGCGTCGTGGCCCTGACAGATTGCCCAGCTGGCGGTGGCCTGCGCATCTGGTCGCGTCGAGACTACGAGACACGTCGACGCGCATGCCGGAGTTCGTCCCGCCTCTCTGTACTTGACGCATGATGGTCGTGTCGTGTCGTGCACGTCTGCCTATCGGCGATGCAGCAGGCATAACTGACTTGCCGCTCGGTCGTGCGTGCACGATTGGGGGTTAACCGGGCACAGCCTCGTCGTGCCGCATTCTTGGCACCACGAGTGGTGCACGCCCCGTCGCATCCCGGGTGTCCTGTAGATGCGTCACTAATGTGAGCCGCACCAAATCAATCATTTATTTGAGCATGCACGCACCGGAGACCAGCGTGACTGCGGCACGCCTGCGCTCGCGCTCCCCGGCGATCATCGTTACCTCGACCTCGACAATAATTGGCGGTTGGTCTGAGCAGTGATTCCAACCCGACAGTACGTCCAGCTCGGTGCCTTCAAGTGAAGCTGTGGTTGCTAACGCACTAGTAGACATTTCACTTACTATGGGCTGAGGTTCTTCCCACCGGCAGCCCAGCCTTGCAAATGAAGTACGATTGACATGGTCTGGCCAAGTTGTCGTGTATGCCTGCCAATTGGAGATGCTAATAAGCGTGACGGACATGCAACTAGACTTGGCCACAGTCCCGCTGGGAAGTAGGGCCTTACCGCATCTACCAGACAACCTAGCTTGTGCACCATAGCTCTTCCGAATTGTTACGGCTCGCGCGACCGCGTGCGTGTGTGGGCATCCGCCTCAGAGGATGGTTGGGGTGCGAGTTCGTAACAGCACGCCGCGCGCCACAAGTTCCCAAGGAGTAAAGGACCAATTGTCGCTTTGGCTCACGCTCAGAGTGCAGGCATGCAGGGCGCACGCAACGCACAGCCCGTGTATTTGGACAACATGCACATCTCACCTGTCCATAATACACATACAAGACATCCAGACACGCCACCTGCCCACGGCTGTCCGTCAAGCATCACTGTTCGTACAAATGGACAGACGCACCATCAAGCCAGCATCGTCCGCCCACTGGCAGAACCCCAGAACCCCGCCGCCGGATCCCGACTCCGCCGCTTGGGCACCGAGCAGCACCGGTGTGCCAACAGCCGAGGCCGTGTTCCGCATCAGCCATTAGTTGTCATCCGAGACGACCCGAAACAGCCGTAGAACCGACGCGGAGGGCGATCGCGGTCGTCGAGAAGTGAAGGTCGGAAGTCGGAAGACCGGGTGAGCGAAGCCGGGTAGCCGATCAGAGCGTCGGAAGGCCAAGAAAGGAAGGCGGCGGGATTACTGACTTAGCCGCCCGCGTGGGGCGCAGTGCGCAGACGGTAGACCGCGAGTGTCTGAGTACTGGGCCGAGCGTGTGTGTGAGATCCAGTGCAGAGGACATCTGGTGGATCAGAGCCTGGGTGCATCGCCTTGCAATTAATGGGGACGTTGAAGCATGCTGGATGCCGAACCTAGCATCAGAATAACGTATAACCTTCAGTAGGCTCAAGTCTCTCGAAGCCTGCACACACGCACGCACGAAAGGCAGAATGTGTTGCTGCGCATAGCCACGAGATGGCATAAAGGTGATATAGCTTCCACCCCCATGATAGCATAACGCAAAGGCTGTGAGCCCATGATGCACACAAAAGCCAGTGGAGGTACATTGGGTACGCTTGTACGTCGAACCCAGACAGGCCTGAGAGGTTTTGTGCGATTCCATCTACACCGATGTGCTTCTCGCTGGAAAGTCCGACTTGGATTCTGTCTGAGGCGTCCTTTCATCTTTGTTGGACGTGATTGATGTTGGTAGGGATGTCGCTTTGAAGACTGCACAGCCAAGGGCCAAGGGCGCGAGATGAGAGGACCTCGGATTTAGCCTCTAGAATCGAGTTTCATAGATTCAGAGAAGTCAGAGTTGGATAGCGGAAGCATCTGTTTGTACGGATTTAGCACTCGCGTGCTTAGGGTAAGTGCGTTTATAGCCCACATCCCTCAGGCAAGTGCCCAAGTTCAAGATCGAGGCCAAGTGCTTCAGCCAAGCTCGGCCTGCGGGCCCAACGCGTGCCGCTAGGACTTCTTGTCTTCGATGCATTGAGCCGTCCTCAGACGGGCTGGCCTCTGAATGCTACCAGTCCAGCAACGGGTCAGAGTCTCGCGAGAGAACGGATGTCCGGGTACCAAGAGCGAGCAGCAATTCAGCCCGCTACTGCCGATCGATACATGCCTACGAGTCAGCTCGATCTTAGTGTTGCAAAACTGAGGAAAGTGTCCTCAGAACGCACCACGACAGGTTCAGCGACCTGACGCGTCTCGCGTGCCCAAAAGTGCTATGGCCCACACGGAGAGCCCAACATATTTTTACAGAACAGAGGTGCGAGTACCTGCGAGTACGGATGCGATTGGACGGTGACGGCGAGATGAAAGAACGAGCAGAAGATGAGTTGTGCCAGGACGAAGCGGCCAGAGACGCCGGCTCGTGGCTCTGAGCGGACGGGAAAATGCCGGGGAACGACCTCTTCCTGAACAACTTGCACGACTCGGACCTGCACGGCTCTCACTCTCAGCACACCCCAACTTGCGTGGTATCGATCCCTCGCCAGTGATGCTACAGATGATCCCGGTATACAAGATCTCAGTGCGCTGAAGGGTCGTCCGAGCCTCCGGCGATGGAAGAGGGCACCGCGAACTCCGTTCCGTACACGCTACCGTCTTGCTTTGCAGCGTGCGCTCTGGCTCCATTCAAGCTCGCGGAGATCTAGGAACCAGCATCAACCAGGCGATCTTACCATTTCCACCCGGCCAGTACTGTCGCAGCACTTCGAATACATTCGAGATAACCTGAGAGCGAAGCGTTCGACGGCGGGGGAGGTGAGTCTGCTCCAGCTTTAATAGATGTAATATGCTTATCGCCTACGAAGGTGTCAACCTCTAGAATTGCCCGGCATGTAGGACTTGCGATGTCGTTTGCTGTCTCAGGGTCGTACGTAAGCATCCACCAGCCTACCTCCCGAGCATCCTCTTCGTATTCAATACCATACCCTGCAATAGCTACCATGAGTCATGAAAGTGAATGCAGGACATGTCTTCCAGCGCAATGTACAGCATGTTTGCGACTATAGCCATTGTCGTTGGCAAGTTATTTGACTTGCAGGGGTGGCATATCAGTACGGACGTGTGCTGAGGACTAGCCGACCGCGCGGCGAAGCGGACGGGAAGTACTGAGCTTGCGGATGAAAGGCAGAACCAGGGGCACAGAGATGTATGTCAAAGGTTCGTGAAGGGTTACATTCTTAGAATTGACAGTGGCTAACGGCTCACGTCAACTCGTTAGTAGCCGTTGTGCATCATATCCATACAATCCCATAACATTTCATCTCACCCATAACATTGCGAGCCGACGATCTGCGTCACCTGTCGCTGCAGCAGGAAGAACCATGATTTTGCCTCTATTTTTCCTCGGGGCATGCGGGACAATATTACGCTGCGTCCTATTTCGCAGCGTTCGCTCCGAGTCACATACTAGGATATGATCCCCGACAGGTAAGCATGATCCTCGGTCGTGCCTTCCCCTTCGTTCATGCTCGTGTCCCCTTCATGATAACAGCTGAAAACTCGAGCTGCGTCTGCTTTGTGGCGTCGCCGGATGCGGCAACTCCACGTGGTTTGGCTCGCGTTGCAGGGCTGACCCGCTGAGCAAACGTCTGCATCTCATTCGTATCCGGCCGTGTCCCATGGCAAGCGTGCAAGTCTGAATCTCAGCCTCCTCCCGTAGCCGTGCTTGATCAAGGCGTATGACTCCCGTGTAAAGGACCGTTGCCCTTGTTCGGTTGCGGAGGACCTCGCGATAGCCCAGAGCTTTAGGTGCGTTGGTAGGAGAGTCCGCGGAGGATGGCACTGACCGACAGGGTTGCTTCGTGTGACATCATGTCTCACTTCTACGCCAGCACCAATTCAGTTAAGCGGCTTGCGCTGCTTGGCTTAACAGCCATCAATGACGGCTATCAGTGCTGCCCCACGTTCCCGACAACGCAGCGTATAAGTAAGTCGCCAGTATGACTCTGCGCATCGTACTCACTTCTCCCCTTCCTAGCCGTCTCAAAACAGTTTTCACGCGAAACACCAGTCATGCCCCCCGTTATCCCTCCGAAGCTCATGCAAAGGATTATTTCTGAGATTGTCGCGCAATATATCGACGACTTGCTTGTTGGGCCTCTGTCTTTCCCCACAGAACGCGGGATAGCCGTGAGTCAGCTCACTCATGCAACAGTTGATGCTGTTAACACTGGAAAGCTATAGGATCCTGCTCTCAGTAGTCCGAACCCGATCATGCCGCTTTTCGTCGTGTCGCGCCATGTACGAGAAGCCACGTTGAGTGTTCTCTCCCGAGCCCTTGGAATCCCCGTGAAGAACCAGGGCGTGGGGCGGTGAGCGACCAACTATATTGGGGCTTGGACCGACATGTAAAATGAGCATTTATCTCGCAGTCTCCTTACCGCGCCTTGGAGCTGCGTCAACGCCATGCGCATGGTGACCTCCCCGTTCGGTCTCGCGCCAGCCCAAATGGCCCACCTCAGCTATCTCACCCGCTCCGCCGTGCTCTCCGCGTACATGTCGTACATGTCATGCGAGGCGAGCCTCAGCGGCGCGATGGCGACCATGAACACGACGCACCCGCTATTTACCGACTGGACGCCCGTGCGGCAAGCAGTGGCAGAAGACGCGCAGCACGTGCAGCGCGCCCTGGAGTTCACCGCACGCAGCGGCGACGGCTTCCAGTCGCGCCTCCAGGTGCGTGTCGCCGAATGCCGCGTGCGCCTGTATGCTTGTAAGTACGGTGTGGCTTACTCAATGATGGCGAAATTTAATGCCATCCTTAGTCACTCTCTTCATCATAAAAGCCGGGGAACTGCACGAACAGCTGGATATGCTTGATTACTGGAACACTCACGGCAAAGTGATGCCGAACACTAGGAATCCGGAATTCAACTACAACGTGAGTTCTGCCTGCATACGTGTGCGGCTGCCGTACTGATCGAATATGTAATTAGGCAAGCATCGCACGACTCCCTCTTGAGGTGAAAGGCCTTGAAAATGCAGATAATCTAACCAAGGAGGTCGCAGATGGATCCGACCTGAGTCGACCCATGGACGCGATCATTGGAGAGCGGACGGTACGTCCTGCGCGAACCCCCTGTTGCGTGCCCGTCTCTTGACATATTAGATAGTTCACTGTTCTGTGCGGCGTGTTGAAACGGGTGATGGACTCGAACCTGCAGGCTCCAGAAGATGCTCGGGAGAGCTATATGGCGTATGCGGCAGACCTGCGAGAGAACTTCTCACAACGACTTCAGCGACTTCAGGACGTTCAAAGCTGAGCGCAATATTCTCTGTCTATCTTTCTGAATATATCACCAGCCAAGTTGGTCACTGTTGTCGGTCGACTCTCACTTGTGTAACCGAGTGCCGAAAATGCTCCATGGTATGAACTGTGCCTTTAGTGATCAGTGAGGACGCGAAACAAATTTTGAAAGTTTAGAGATGATGCATAGAATTCGGCTTGTCGCTCTTTTAGCCCAGTTTGCAAGCTCTGTATGAACGGGGGAATGAAACAGAAGTAGAACAATAGTACTCGTTACTACTAGTACGCAAATGCGATCCTCAGAGCATGTATGTACGGACGCCCGAGGGGCCGGTACTTATGCATCGGCACTCTCTTCGAGGCGAGCTGCGTAGATCCTTTGGAGTTCGCCAGCAACTGAGGGCACTCGCCAAAGGCCTCACCCTCGCCGTGGAAGTCGACGACGCTAGTCAAAAGCGCGAAGAAGTCGGAAAGCTACGGAGACGTCATTGGCACTCGCTGTCGCTGGGCTGTAACGACGCTATTCACCTTCTGCGGCCTCAGGGTAACGAACGGCAGGGTCGGCGGGTACTGCTTCACTGCGCCCCCCAAGCACGCATCGGTCCTTCAGAAGAACTTGAACCTGGTAATGAACGCGTCGATGAGGTCTTGAGAAGCGAGTCCGTCAGCAGCGCGCACGGAGGTTAATATCACGCTGGGGCTCACAGCGTAACCAGCTTCTCCTTTGAAGTCTTTCAGAATGTCGGTCTGCGCGGCTGGGCTGGTATATGCGCGTTTGATCGTGTTCCACTGGCTTCCCAGGTACGACGCGCCATGACCTCAGTCTTCCGCTACAATACAGTCCAGAGCAGCAACGAAAACTTGCGGTAAAGCGGTTTCGCGTACAAGCTAGTCCGCCCGGCGGGGCCGTAGAATATCTTGGAAGATGTCGTCGGATTGCGGGGCAGTGTATGCCATCAACTCGTAGCAGGCAGATCGCTTCGTAGTTGGAGCTTGGGACACTCATGCGTATAATATGGGCTCTCACTGACTTGGACTATGACAGTTTTCCTCGTCGCCTACCGCGGCCAAATAAATCTTGATATGAGACCGGAATGGGGACGCGAACGATGCAGGTCATTAGTACGATTGCGGACGATAAATTAGTTCAATGCAGGAGCCATGAGTCCTTCGCATAGCTACCACGGAATGGACTGTCCGTCGTATCGATAGAATTTCCCGGAGTCGGACGGCGAAACGGTCGTTACTACCTTGAGAAGACCTTTGACGCTCTCCTCCGGCTCAAGAACAGCACCTTCGCCGCCCATCTCTGCCAAAGCTTCATGTTGAGCGAGACGTCGACATGATAGCAAGAGAGGACATACTTGTCTTCACCCAACCAGGATCCACGCAAACTACTGCAAAGTCAGGTTTTTGCTTCGCCTGCTTGTATGTCTATCAATCCCCGTCAGTCTACAACCCTCGTTTCGTACGTATGTCCCAGACAGAGACGCACCAGCATGTTGATCGCCGTCTTGCTGATACTGTACGTCGCATTCTTTGGGCCACAATCGAGGCCGATGCTCGCCAGGCCTGAGGTCATGTTCATGATCGTCTTCTTCTTGCCTTTCTCTAAGAGGGGCAGCAGCGTTTGTGCGAGGTGGCCTGGGCCGGCGACGTTCACGTTGATGGTCTCGAGGAGATCAGCCGGCTTGAAGGCAAAACCGAGGTCGTTGCCAGTGTTCTGGCAGTGTGTTGCAAGTTGGGCATGGCACCACGATGACACGATGGGGCGCGACGTACGATGGCAGCGTTGTTCAGCAGATAATCCAGCCCGTTGTCTCCGACCAGCTCCTCGACGGGCTTCAACACTCCTTCGATACTCTCCGACGATGCAGTGTCCAACGCAACAATATGTAGGGTGCCTTTTGCGCCATCTTTGAGTGCTTGCAGATCAGAGGCCTTGTCCGGGTTTCGGCATGTGGCGATGACGACGTTCGAGGGTGTCTGGAGGAGCTGCCGAACAGTCTCGAGACCTATTCCTCGAGACGAGCTGCAGCAGTTGAGTTCGTGAGCATACACCTGCGGTCACAGCAACGAGCACTTACCCAGTAATGAGCCAAGTCGCGACCATTTTGCGAATCGTCGGTGAGATGGGAGGGTGATGGGTAGAATCGACTAGGTTGTATCAGAGCTAGCTTTTAAGAGCGTGCAGGGCTGGTTGAATCCCGTCGGGCCGGGGCGAGGAATGCGAGTGGGAACCCCAGAAAAACCTTGGAGAGGCCCCTACAGTGTCTCTGCAGCCGAGTTCGACGGTCATACCTTCGAAGGAGTGCCTTTGTCATCGTCACGGTCGATCTTCGGAGGATGCCCAAGTCATGGGACCGGCCAGCGAGTAGAAGTTGCGACTGGCGATATGAAGGAAAGGTAGATATCGACGCTGCGATACTCTTCAGGATGCTTTGCGACGATATTTCTGTGAGCTTGCTCTGCGGACGTAGTTTTCGACGCTGAGCGCTGAGACGTACAGCCTTTTCATCCGGCGCACATCATACTACGGTTCAAAGGCCGTGTTGTGGGATTGAGAGTACACACGTCGGCCGGGTTAAGGCAATGGCGGATGCATGAGAGGCATGGGTGTATGTGGTGGTCAGAGTAAGTGTCACTGGCATGGTTAGGCGGGGATGACGGCGATCAAACCGGCATTCAAGTGAAATGATCCCAAGAGCGCTAAACCGCCAACTTGAACTGCAAGCTGCCAGTGCCTTCACTTGAAACTTGGACCGCATCATCCAGTACTCTCAACTGACGAGTAGTAGGTACGTTGGCTGTGACTGGACAACTTATGTCTTAACCCTCAGGTCTCAGTATTTTCTTAATGGATGCCATGCGAAGGCACAGGCTTCCTGCAGAGCTCCTCCACATTATTGCATTTAAGGTCATCGTGTGCTATGTAGATGGCATTATTGGAGGGACGTTTACCCTTGAACGACCTGAAGACGCACTTAGTTCTGAAGTGAGTCTCCTTGCATTCTACCAAATCAGTTAGCTCACAATGATTTGGCTTGAAGGAAGTATGGGCAGAAACAAACCCGGTTGAGGCGCTATTAAGGACCTCATTCCAGTTTCGCTGGGTGACCCAAGAAATTCTCTCCAAGTCTCTGGGTATATCGCTTGACAAAACAGGAGTTGGAGGGTCTGTTATTTGATAAGCATACACATGGTTAACTAACCTCTAGATACACTGTGTGACTTTTCAGTTTTGCAGTCCATCCTTGTGTTCGCATTAAGGCCATCCACAACCTGCAGACATCCGACTTTGTGCTACTGTACAACAAACAGCACATCAATAACATTGCAAAACACTCCAGCGTCATTGCGGCGATACGCGCACCTCGAAGTGTGCATGCACTATCTGTATGAAGCGTCGGCGCAGGTGACCTTTCTCTACTCTGAGCGTAAGGTGGGCAATCCATGAATTGACACGCCACTTGTGCGAGACTGCATGACAAAGGGCCAGAATGTGTGGTACCACATCCTAGGCACAATGAAGGCAATGGTTGACATCTCTTTACCTTCAGGAGCTGCTTGTTCGTTCACCTCTCAGACCTTATGGTTGCACATGACACAGGTGCGTTTAGACCCAAGTGTACTGCCGGTTTCTTTATTCTAATCATGAACTTAGTCTATGGGTGGCAGGTTCTCTCATTTACTGTGGCGACAAACTTGGAGAGGCTGAAGTCTGCAAAAGAATGCTGGCGTACTAATAACGTGACTGAGGATGACATAATGTTTTTGGATGTGCGTATTGGGTGATTTATCTTGTGCATAACTACTTACAAGACTCAGTACAATGTGAGATTCACATTGAAGGATGTGGACACTTTATGCAGTTGGTTCGACCTTTACAAGAGACATGCAAGGACTTTTAAGCTGAGCAGATCACGGAAAGAATCTGTAGGCGTGGCCAGGGTACAGTGCTATACTCTCTTCTGTTTCTGTATATAGAGGGATCTTGACTTACTCATTTCCAGATCAAATCTCTGTGTGATACACTTGAAGAATTCTGTGGCATTGAACTCTTAGCAGCCAACCCACAGTACAAGGACTGCATGAGGAGAGCCATATTACTGTGGAAAAGTATGAAGAGACATCTCAAGAAAGTGCAGGACACTCCGTCCTAGGATGCAGTCAAGCCTGTACTAAACTCCCCGGCTTAGCTGAGTGTTGGTATCCTTATATGCACACTGAGAAGCAACATGCATATCTTACTGGGCCGCTCAACCTTCACCTGCACTGTGATAGTAATTTTATAATTGTACATATATTTCAAATCTATTCTATCTCTTCAATATGGGGAGTTTCAACCATTTAACTTTCAGCTAAGTAGAACAACACTCCTGATACAAGGCCTGTGTGAGCATTATGATGTTGGTCTCATGGAATGCAAATTGGCCATCATTATTTATAGCAGCCATAGTCCCAGCATAGTCCTTGTGGGAGTATCTGCAGGCAGAGTTGTCAAGGTTAAATACAGGGGCTGGTGGTTTTCTTGTATCACAACAAGTCGTTGTCAACATTTGGAGAAGTGTTTCGGTCTTCTGTTGTGCCTACCAGCCCGACATAATTTATTGCGCTACACAAAGAACCCAATTGCCGTCAGCATCTTCTTTGACACTGCAGTTCCTGATGCTTAGTATGTGTCTAGCCACAGTTCTGTGTAGTGTGGCCGCGGTCAGGTTTTGAACTGTGGTTTGAACCTTGAACTGCAGGGCCGAACTAACGGTTCAATCCGGGTCAGGTCCGGTTTGTGAACCTGTAGACCCGGTTTGGTTCTGAGTTCAACAAATAAGTGAGCTTAGTGAACCACGTTCGAACCAAACCGAACCTTTGTGAACCAGAACCTGAAGTTAGCTCTGTGACTATAGGAAATGGTGAAGAAAGTGCAAAAAAGTGTAAAAACGTGAGCAAGTGTGCTCAATTGAACATAGTTGCTATATTTGGGCTGCCGTGTTGTGCCGAGAACGGGCGCTTGCTCGTTCATTGCAAGTAGGCACATTGTTCATATCAATGCTCTTGTTTGCAAGGGCGAGTGTTGGCTTGTAAAGTGAATAAACATTTATTTTAAATATACGTGCACACTTAGACTACAGGGAGGACAGGGATCACAATGCACGGTCCATGTACAGCTCAGCAATGACCATCTGCAGCAACTTGCTGGTTCCTCGGTTCAAACCGGTTCATGAACCTAAACCTAGCTGCATGAACCAGTTTATTAAAAAGTAACGGTCCTGTTCGGTTTTCAGTTCAGGTTCACTACTTACTGCTTGGTTCAGGTTCGAGTTCTGCTGACAGAGGTCAAAGACCAGACCAAACCGGACCACGGCTACACTAGTTCTGTGGCAGAGAAGTGTTGCTTAATGCAATGAAATAGGGACAATCATACATTACTTTGGAATTCAGTGTCATGAGCAAGGAACTTTAAAAGACGCTATACCAGCACATACCATGAGAATGGAGGTGCTGTTTTGAACTAACCAATCTTCAGGTCGGTGTTCTAGTAGTGTGAAGGTTATACACAGAAATCGGATTCCCTGGCATGAATCATGCATAAGTAGTTTGTGCAAAGGCCACAGTGAGTGCAACAATGTCTTTGCCATTTATAAAACCACTGGCAGGACAGGTCCGATAATGTCATCTGGCAACAGATGCTGGACTTCAAGCTGCAACATCCAGCAAGCGTAGGTGTCAATTCTGAAATAGCACTGCTGTGAATGTTACTGATTCAGCACACAAGAGTCCAGTTGACGCACCTAGAACCTAAGCTTTCAAGATGTTTGCCTGATGGCTACAATCCAACCCAAATGTTGTCTAGAGGCTTCAATGATCTTTTATATAGACAAATATCCCTTCCAGTAGCGTACATCATAGTCTTCTCGCACAGGTCATGCTAGGACCTTGAGAGTAGTTATTCCACAGGAGGTCACCAGACATTGTTTGCCAGTCAACGTTGCTGTTCATCCCAGCTTGAGTAGGGCTTGAAGGGTGCCGTATAGCTACATGTGCAGAATGTCAATGCAGTCAAAAGACAGCCAATGGTCATTGTGCAGCATTGCATGAACTCAACATAGAAGGAAGAAGCAAGAGACGCAGAGCCTTAGAGAGCACCACTGTGACTTTCTTTCGACCTTAATCATCTCTAATTCTCTTGCATCCTATTTGGCAAACTTTTATGTCTTCTTCTTTACTGTCATTATGAGTTAAGAACACGAAGAACCAAAGAGTTGGCCCAGACTATAAGGTATATTTGTTGGTGGTATAACGCACAAGTCAGAATCTGACTTCTTCCTCCAGGTGAGTGCACCCACTGCAGATGTGCCTCTCGTTTGCAAAATGTCTCACCGTGCACTACTTTAGCCAACCTAAATGCAGTTATTTGGCTCCAGTTCTCGTGCTTTACCCATAGATACGTTTTTACATGGCTAGCTGCTTTTTCAGTTAGACTGAAAATTCTGTGTGGATTAGACTCTGTGTTTGATTGTATATTATTTCATGATAGTTACATGCCAGCTTCAAAACTCTGGAGAGATCTCAGGTATACACAGTTCAAGGCTCAACATATAAGGATGCAGCTGACAATATCAGATAAAGCAGGGCATATTATTACAAGCTACTCAAATGACAGCAGAGCTTTGGCATGAGTTTGTTTCGTCTTTGAAGGTCGGACTCAAGGACTACTTATTCTGGCAACTACAAAAAGGTCTGTACCAGGGTGATGACAGATGGCCGCCCTTCGCTGAGAATACATTGGTGCAAAAACAACAGGCAAAGTATCTACAAGAGCCCAGGGTAAGCCCTACAAAATTAGATATAGTGCATGATGGACGGCCGAAGTGAACCCCAGTGCAGGGCAAACCCCTAGACCACCAACACCAACTTCAATGAAGAGCAAACCTTAGAAGAGAAGAAACAACATCCGGCAGACGTCAAAGCGAACCCTAACACAGAGTGGACTCCTAAGCTGCCGACATCATTTATGACAAAGGGTGAATCCTGAGAGAAGAGCTGATGAATGATGGACGTCGAGGCAAACTCCGACGCAGGACAAACTCCAGATCACTACCATCGACTTCGATGAAGGGCAAGCCCTGAGAGAGAAGAAACAGTGTATAGCAGATGCCAAGGTGAATTTTGACACAGGACAAACTTCTAAACCAACAACACCACTGTCAGAAGGGCAAACCCTAAGAGAGAAGGAGTAGCAAACAGCGGATGCTGAGGCAAACTTCAATGCAGGGTAAACCCCAGACCGCCAACACTGCTGTTGATAAAGGGCAAACTCTGAGAAGAAAGGAGGAAGAAGGTATCACAAAGGTGAGAAACCGGCTCTAGTCTCTAATCACACAGCAAGCCCATATTTATATGCTGTGTGGTAGGAAGTCACAAGGCTGTCAGCAATGGTTTGTTTATTTGCAGTAAACAAGATCCTCACTCTAGCCTCAATTAAAGCTAGCAAAGCCGGCTTAGCGCTTCAATCACCTCGGCCACGGGCGCAGCACTGCCTGCTGCCAACTGTGCCTCAATGGCCTTCTAGCAATGTTGGGCTGCAAAGTTCTGGTAACAAATAAAGGGATTACATGCAGCTCTTGTATTCGTTTGCTTCAAAAGATGGTCAAGAGATGGTATGGCACCAATAGTTTGGGTGAGCTTTGTAGTGTTTAATCCAAAGACTGAGCCAATTATACTCAACCGGTGTCACAATCAGACAGTGAAGCACTGAAGTTCCGGTAAGAGATAGGTGCTAGTAAATATCTAGTGGTTAGTTGGTTGGTTGGTGGAACACAGGCTATGCTGAATGCCGAGGTTACTAGGTCAGTCGTTAGACCAAGATATCTCAGTTGTTCGGTGAGGAGAAGATCTTACGGGTAAGGTGGCAATAACCAGAGAACATAGTTGGTCAAGTCAGGTATCAAACGAGAGTTGACAGCCCTACATATGAGCATTTCTTGTTAAGGAAAGTGGTAAGTAAAGTCTGCTAATAGTCCAATAATAATGTTCATAATTTGTAATGTCAAAAGTCAGTAGTTGTAGCTTCATAGGAGCATCAATAAGCTGGGTAGGCCTCTTAAGATTGTGCTTAATATGAGGGGCGCTTCAAATAGTACTTATCTCTTACGCTGATATGTAATAAATGAGGTTAGTCAAGAAGCAAGTCAAGTAATTGTCATATCTAGTCAAGCGCTGTCAAGAATGACAAGGCAATGCCAGAGTTAAGTTCAATTGGAGCTTATATTCAGTTACTAAAGCAAGTACACTGCCACAGGCTTGATGCAAGGGTTAAGTGTCTGCACCTACAATACAAAAGACTAGACCATTGTCTAGTGCTACTACAAAGGGCTATATACTGGCAGTCTAAGTCTATCCAATCATTCGTCGTATGTAGTCTAAGTGTTTCTGAGTTTGTTCTTGGGGTGAAAGTTGTCTGGGTTGTCTTTTTTTCGGAACCTCAATGTTTGAGGCCCTTATATACCTTTCCAGAACCCTTCTCTGTAATCAATCATATTCTTCCAATCAATATCCTGTGCTTAGAGCATTGCAATGCTGTGTATATGCCTCAAAGGCTGTTCTTAGCTATGTAAAGCTATGAGGCTAGCACACATATTGCTGCGCAAAATGTAGAAGTGCAGCGTATACAGTGGCGTACACTCCTACCGAGGCCTGAGGAAGCTAGGATGGTTACTCACCTGTAGGCTGGTTGGTATACACATAAGTGAGTTGGGAGTTGTAAGAGTCTTATTATGTATGGCGCAGAGAGCTGCTTTATATACAATACAGAGTGGCTGTACTACAAAAAACACAAATAGACACCAGGACAATAGACAATAGAGATCATCATGGTGGAACCTAGTAGAACAATAGAAAAGATGTGAGCAGAGCACTTACGGCGTCTATCTGACTCAATACAAAAGCTACATACTGAGGCTATGCTCTGAGTGTTTCAGAAATCTGGCATTACACCAGGACATAGCTCTTGCTTCAAAAGTGCGACCTAAAGTGGCTCTCTTCCAAACCTCGACCCAGGTCTGCTAAGCATAGCCTGAGTCCCTCAACTGAAAATATGCACCGAAGGTTTCACTGCCAAGCCTTGTAATTGTAAACTCTACAAATCTAAACTTGAAGCAACTCGCCAGGTTACACCAGGAAATGCAGCATCAGCCAAGTATGAAGAGGGTCCACTTGATGACAGTGTTGCCAAATTTCAGTTTGGTTTGGTAGTTTAGAACCTGAACTAATGAACTGAACTGTGTAGTTCAGTTTGGTTCAGTTTGGTTTGGCCTCCAAGTGAATTAGTTCGGTTCTTGGTTTGGGGCATGGCCACAATGCCCCAAACTGGGTTTGAACCAGTTTGAACTATGAACCATATACATACTGTATAGTGTATCAATGTTGGAATTTACAAAGTAAAGTGCATGAATGCACTTACTATCACATATCTGCAGCATGTCCCTTATCTTTGGCTTGTGACTGGGCATGAATTGTTACTCTACATACATGTCAGTGCATACTTAATGCCATCAATAGCTGCCCAAAATGGCAGTCAGCAGCCTTTATTAGGTACTGAGCCTCAGAGCACTACAATTTAAGGCTTTCAAAGCATACAAACCTTTTCAAGTATGAATAAATAACTTTACTATGATAGAGTCATTACAGACATACTAACTTGATGTACTAAAGCTGAGTTATACATGGTTCAATGGTTCAAACCAGTTTGAACCCTGAGCGAACTAACTGAACCAGTTCACACTGGTTCAGTTCAGTTTGGTTCTAGTTTAGCTACTGAACACTTGGTTCTGGTTCTAGTTCAGCCAAAATTGCCCTGAGCTGAACTAAACTAAACTTCAGCAACACTAGTTGGTGATATACCACTGTGCGAGAAATATCTAGAAATAACAAAATGGCACAGGTGGCAACCAAATTCAAGCAGTGGATAACAACTGCAGCTTTGACCAAGGCTCATGTGGGGCTCTAACAAACTGAGGTTGCTCATGTCAGAATATAAGCGCCTAGCCACTGCTATGCACGAGCGCCTATCAGCGCCACAAGGACTATTGCCCAATATGGACATAGGAGATCCAGAGTACAACCTCGAGTATTCTATGGACTAGAGTAGTGTCTCCTGACCTCTCACTATATGCCACATGCGTAGATCACTTAGAACAGCTAGACCTGAGTATTTTACCAGGAGTTTTAGTGGTTCCAGGGGTCCTAGATTACTTGTATATATACCAGCCCTGAATATGCTGAATATCGATAAGTTCAATCATTCTCATTCTCTCAGCTCATGGTATCACCTGGCAACAGTTGTTGCTGTTTTCTTACTGTTGCCCCTATTGTCGCCCACTGGGGATTGCCCTGAGCACACTTTCTATGCGGGTGCTGTGTTCAACCACCCTGGCACTGCCATACCGCCTCCCATCCTTGACAGCATCCTTGACTGTACCCTAGACTGCGCTGAAGACAGTACTTCTCTGTCCGATCTCTGCATGTTGAACTCATTTGTGCAGTGCACAGCAGATATTGCTCTATTCTTGCTAACTGCTTCCCCGCTAGCCGAGCTACGGACCACAACTGCTTCACTTTGAAGTGCTGGACAAATCCATAACTTGAATGAACGCCTGAAGGAAATTGTACACGATGATGGTCTGAGGGCGGCGCTAGACCAATAGGACACTCAACAAGCGTTGCGTGGAGTGGACAGCTATTTGGAGTACATACAGTAGCTACGCCGTTGGTCGCCGTCCATGCAAGCTGTAATTCCTTCCACATACTCGCTATGCAACTTCACTTTGTGCTTCTGCATCTGAGCTCGTATGCGCCGCTGTGCTTTGTCTCTCGTCTTAGGGCCTTCTCCTGCTTCAGCTGTATCAGAGAATCGTTCTACGCGAGCAAAGAGCGTTGGGGCTCAGCTTTTGACTTTGCGCGCGTTAGTCGGGAATTACTGCATTTGGAACATGGGCGCATCATTCCCGTTTTCCGCAGCGATTAGCCGCCCGGAGTCAGCTCGATTGGAGCTCTACCACGAACACTCACTGGCAACCAACGAATAACGCGTCAGTTCACTCATGGGATCGGTATTATTCATGACTTACATGCTAAAAGCTTTGTCCAGCTGCGATGACGCGAGGTTGGAGACTCCCCGTAGAACTCCTTCACATCATCGTCTCCGAGGTCATTGCGGGCCATGTAGACGGAGTCATTGGAGGCCCTTTTACTCTTCAGCGACCGGGAGAGGTAAATATAAATACAGTAAGTAGCAAATCCATGCTATAACATGCATTGCGTACCTAAAAGTTGGTTGTAGAAACCATTGGTGGAGCCGGACCCGGTCGAGGCGTTGCTAGCGACCTCATTCCAATTTCGCTGCGTAACCCAGGAAATCCTCTCTCAGTGTCTGAGCATTCCACTTGACAAATCAGGCGTTGTAAAGTGCGTAGCTGAGCTACCATAGCTACACGCAGCTCACCTGCCCTTACCAGTCTCGAAGTGCACCCCCGAGCGCGTCTGCAAGACGTCCTTGACCTGCACGCCTCCGATGGTGCGCTCCTGCGCGACAAAGCGCATCTAAAACACCTCGCACGTCACTCAGACGTCATCGCCGTATATGTACACCTGCACGCTTGCCTACAAAACCTTCGCAGCGCGTCGGACGTCATGGACTACATCGTGCGCGAGTGCGAGGCGAACCTTCCGTCCAGCCGGATGCTGCTCGTGCAGGACTGTATGGCTATGTGCAGGCGCGCGTGGGGTCATTGGGCAGAGGTCGCCTCGGCAATGGAAAACGCGCCGCGTGCCTTCCAAGGGCGCATCTGGGGACATATGTCCGATTTTTGTGTTGCGCATGATACAGGTGCGCTTGGCTATCTGAACACTGAAGCTTGTCTATCATGCCTGATGCTTGGCATAGTATGGGCGTGGCAAATTCTTGCGACAACACTAGCTCTGGACGTGGAGAAGCTAATGTCCGCAGAAGAGCGGCAGCAGACTGAAGACTGGGACAACATTGACCAAGGGCTTCTGGAGGTACGGTTCTAATACTATTATACGCGAATCTCTACTCAACAAACGCAGCATGAGCTTAAATACTCATCATTGGACATCGACACGCTCTGCACTTGGTTCGATCACTACAAGAGATTTGAAACGGCTCTTAATCCGAGCATATCCCAGGAGGAATCTGTCGGAGAAGCCAGGGTACGCTCATCCTTCCCTTTGCATGACGTATAACAATGATAACTCGGCGGCCCAGCTCAACATCTTCTGCATTACCCTCAAAGAGTTTTGCAGCATCCAACTCCTTGCCTCCGACCCACGGTACAAGGACTGCATCAAGAAAGCGCGGTCGCTGGAGAAAACGGCGCGGAGACATATGAAGGCGCTAGAGGAGCATTAGCCCGTGGACCTTTGTAGAGCCAGCATGGATACCACCAGCAGCTTGACCGAGCAGTTACGGCATTGAGCCCGTGCTGTTCGCGTGATGCACCGTATACGACCAATGTCGTCGTGAGGAAGGCAAGCACGTATTCGAGATGCACAGGCAAGCTTCTTAGTAGACCACACACAAGTTCGTCCTGCTTAGACCCACGTTCATAGCCTATTTTTATGCACAAGACTCATCAGTCGCGCCCTAATAAGTATCGCCATTCCAGTCATATGCGTGACCCCGGTCGCCTTCATCTGGAAAAACCCCTCTTTCTAATCTATGCTTTATGCTTCTTATTTAACACTAAGTTGTTTATTATGCTCTTTTTCGCTTTTTGTGAAAGTGTATTCTTTAAAATATAGTTTATTTAGCTAATCTACATCTATTAGCTTGCTAAACAGCCCATTGCCTTTTAACATTCTAATCTGCTGATTATTAATGGCTTTTTACTACCTAATTGACTTCTTATCCCTTACCAATGCCTTATTGCATTCTTTCATTAGCTCATTTACTATATTCCTTTTTATCTAATTTCTCACTATTGCATATTTTATCAGTAGCTTATTATTAGCTTTTTACTTATTTGCTTGTTATTTGTATCATATTTATGACATTATCTAGAGCTTATGACACTTATTTTGCTATTGCTTTTATTTATTACTTGGACTCTTATTATTGTATTGCTTAAAGCTAATTTAGTTCTATGTCCTCCTTTTTCTGCCAATCAGCTAATCTATATACTTATACTATTACACTTTTAGTGTTAATGTAGCTACTATTCTCTATTTCAGCCTAGTTGGCACATAAATGCATAATGGATTCCTTATTAGACTAGTTTTCAAAGTGCACAAAGCTTTAAGGATATTGTTAATGACAAGTCTGAAGCTCTTTAATATTACCTTTATAACCTAATACATAAGCTCTGTACAATTGCTAAAAAAGAGCTGCTTTTGCCTAGAATGTCTATATTCTTATATAATTGCCATTTGCCACAGTTGAACAACAAGTTGCAATCAATTTTAAATATCACAATAGCTCTAAAAGAGTGACTGCTTCACAGACGACCGAAGCAATTCACACTGTATGCTTTTGTTAATGGGCCGAGGCTCAAAAAAGGATGACCAGAAATAACCACAATGCACCCAGAAGGACTTGAACCCAGGACCACCTGGGTAAACGCGCCCAGTAGATTAACAACTGCGCCATAGCGGCTTGCGTGTATCATCGTACAGAATGGTCATAACTTACTGGGTGTATTGAAGCGCCTTAACGTCTTTGAAGCCTTCGCGTTTGGTTGGCGTCATCTTTCATTCCCTCGGTCCCTCATTCCTAACCGACGCGTTAGCTGCGTCAGCGACCACCTACCGCTGACCAGGACCCAAGCGACACCAACACAAGAGTGGGGGACGCGTGAATTATCGAGCAAGGCTGTTGAAGGGAGGGGCTTCCTGCAAACGAGGTGACGTGGCCCTCTCGCCGCATCCACTGCTACCCAGAGCCGTCCATGGCCGTGCATGCACGGCTTATGGACGGTGCTTTCATGAATAGGCACCACGCATCCCCCACCAGCAACGAACTCCGCGCGCGAACGCCCGCGTAGTCAAGCACGACGCAACAAGCTCAACGCGGCGGCCGCGACACCGACGCACAAGATGCCGGCGCGCACGACACGACGCGTACGACACGAACGGCGGCGCACAACGCCGACGCCGGCCAGCGCGGGACGTGGTGAAGCACAGCACACGCAGGCCGACGTAGGCGAAGCGCCCCGCCGTTACAAAGGGCCGACGTACGACGCGAGGGACCAGCGCAACAAGCTACACAGGCGCGACGCCGAGAACACAGCACGCGATAACACCAACACCGGCGCTGGCGGGACGTGGCGAAGCACGACGCGCGCAGACCGACGCAGGTGAGCGCGACGCCGACGCACGAAACCGGCCCGTACAGCACGACGCGAAGCAAGCATAATGCAGGAGGGACAGCGCCGCACGCGACGTACGGTGCCGACGGATGCGCACCACGCCAACGCCGGGCGCGCAGGACGCCGCGGGCACGCGACGGTGCAGCACCGACCGGCGTCCCCGCGGCGGCCGCGCACGACACGGAGGCCAGGGTAGCCACAGCACGTGGTGATGTTACTGACATACAACACACAGGTGGGCATGGCGCAGTGCAGGTGAGTATGGTGCATGGTGCATGGGCTTACCTGCACAGTACAAGTAGTTTGTTGTGTTAGGTAGCTTAGTCTTGTATGTAGATAACTAAATATGCAATACAGAGCATCAGGTTAAATTAAGAAGGGGGATTTCTCAGATGACTAGTCAAGCAGTAGTGGTATTATAGCTGCATGTAAGGAACAAAATAGGACAGTAAGGAAACAAATAGCTGAGAGAATAGGACTAATTGCCCTAATATATAGAACAATTAAGACAATTAGCAAAGGACCTCACTAAACTGCCTTATTGGCCTAATGTATCTATTTATCTAGTTGTGTTACTTTGAAGCTTATGTGCAATGAATTAGTGCTTATCAGCATGCATTAGGCAGGAATAGTAAGGGGTTTTT
>JAKOGH010000387.1:0-33219 GCA_024811115.1 Terana coerulea
CCGTCGTCAGCGAGTTCCTCCAACTCTCCAATCTACCTCCTGGCTCCATCAAGCTGAAGTCGTACGCCGGTCGGTCGCTGTTCAACGGGCTGCTTGCTGCGCCTGCCGACCGCAAACGCGCAGGGATCGTCGATATCTTGGACAGCTTCCCGGCTCGAAGTTTATCCTCATCGGAGACTCAGGAGAGCAGGATATGGAGCTGTGTGCTGCGCTCGCGAAGAATCGCCCCGAGCAGATACTTGGTGTATTCATCCGCGACGCGCACAACCCTGATATGGTCCCGCCCGTGGATGACCCCACGGGTGAGACGGCTCTGCGTATGCCATCCATCCTTGGGACCTTGCGGCGCGGCAATGTGCAGATCCCGATGTCGACGTCGCCGAGCTCATCGCCCGGCGTAATGACACCCATTGCGAATGGGCAACCGTCCAGCCCGTACCACCGCCCCATGCGCTCGGTCTCCGGCTCCGAAGTGCCCACCCCAAGGCCACAACACCCTCCGTATTCCGAAGCGGACGAGGTCCGAGCTGCAGGCCCCGCCCCTCACACGGGGCCCGGATTACTTCACTTCGGCGTCGCTGCTTAGCACCCCGTGACGGAGGAGCCCCCGCCCGTTGCACCGCTTGTACCCAGCGCGTACCCGCCGTTCGGCTCGCGTCGGAAGCGGCAGGACGATGAGACGTCAAGCACGTCGTCGCGCATGTCGCTCGGCCGCACGTCGACGTCGTCCTCGTTGCGTGGGCCGGGCATGTCGGACGCAGACCGCAAGCAACAAGAGCTACAGATGCGCGTGTACAGGGCGCGGGTGGAGATTCCTGAAGGCATACCTCTGCGTCTTTTCCGCCAACCCGAGGACTGCGTAGAAGCCTGGCACATTCTGGATAGCCTCAACCTCGGCCGGACGCAAACCACTTGATTCGTAGTTTTCATTTCTCCCGCATTTCTCCTCTTCTCCTTCGCTCATCGTTACGTTGTGGACTTATCGTATCAGCCCTTAGAGTTCCTTAATGCGCAGTGTATCTATTATGTAAACCACCTGGAGCCCGGAGGATAGCCATGAATTTACGCAGCTTGTAAGATACTTTGTACACGATTATTGCACGTCCTCGTGGGAAGCTACGGAAACGAACGGGGAAGCGAATGCCAGAACGAATGAATGTATGTGTGCGATGAATAAATACTTGGGAATGATGAGCAAAGAGGGACGTGTGGGGTGTTCAATTGATACAGAGTACGTTAAGTCTGATCCTGGGGATACATAAAAACTCTATGACGCAAATTAGGAGACAGGATGAAGTGGTGGAAAGATTAAGCAAGTGGAGAATTATCCCATTGCAGATGGGGCTGTACCGTTACCGTTGCTGCCGCCTCTACTGTCCTGCTGACCACCTTTCGTTCGCGCCTGCTTCGGGTCGTTCGAGGCAGGCTCCTCAGAGTACGGGGCCTGCAACTCGGGGAACGACCTCCTCCGCAGGCGCAGGCGGCGGGTCCTTCGCCGCCGCGTTGCCCTTCCCGCTCGCCGCCTCTGCAGCCCGCTCGCGCGCCCGACGCCGGCGCCGGAGGATCTTCTTGCGGCTATTGATCGCGCGCTGGGACGCGGCAGAATCCCCGTAGAACAGGTCGTACTCGCAGAACGGGCAGATCCACTCCTCGGCGGGGTTGCTGAGCAGCGCGGCAGCCGCGGCGTCCTTCTTCCTGCGCCGCGGGGGCACGTCGGCGGAGAGGAAGCGGATGGGCAGCGGCGAAAGCAGGTTCTGAACGTTCTGCAACGCCTGCGTTGTGTTGACCAGTCCAGAGTGCGGTAGGCGGGACGGGACGTAGTTACGCAGGTGGTGTGGATTGGAGGCGTTCGCAAGGGCTGAACGCTTCTTTTTCTTGCCGGTCTTTGCAGGTGGAGGTGGAGGCGTGGCTGGATCGGATGCAATATGCTTCGCCTCTGCCACGCTGCGACCGCTCGCGGAGCGGCCCTGCTTTGCTGACTTCTTTGGTACTGGGCCGCCATTGAGCATGGCGGCTGTCTGCTTGGCAGCTTCTGCAGCCTTTGCGGCCTGCCGCTGGAGTTCTGCTTCAAAGCGGGCGTGAAGAGCAGCCACTTCCTCCTTTGTCGCTACGAGGCGATCCGAAGCTGAGAGATGGTTAAGACAGTGTGTCGCAGCGCAAGCTTGCAGTAATTACTTACTAGCGCTAGAGACTGAAAAGACAAAGTCTGCATCTGTAAGAGGAATGCGAGGGGCATCCGGAGGTACAGTGGCTTGGAATGCCTTGAAAACCCTAGCTTTCCGAGAAACAAGTCTCCGCGAGAGACGAACCCGTATGAGGTCCCGACTCTGCAAGTCTGCTGCCATGGCACTGCTGGCGAACGGATAGTTCGCCGACAAGGCTTGGTCGAGCGCAAGGGTGTCTCCATGCGTCAGTGCCCCGAGCACGGTAGCCAGCTGGCGCTTTCGGCTCTTGAGCATTTCTTTGTGCGACAGGCCCGCCAGCGTCGCCCGCGATATCCTGACCTTCCGCTGCTCCGACCCTGCCCCCGAGCCTCCCTGTGCATACCCCGCGCTGCCCGCGTCATATTCGTGCTCTGGTCGTCCCGTCGGGATCGCTCGATCGGTGGCCTCCTCTTCGCCGCTCTCCATCCCGTCGCCCTGCTCACGCCCGTGCCCGGCAGCTAAGTTCGCTGGGACCTTACGCTTCTTCGTGTTCCCGGGCTGCTGCAGGTGGTCCAAGTATTCCGCGGCCCCGCCGTCCTCGTCCTCCATCCGTCCATCCCGTGTGCCACCAAAGTCCAGCGATAGCGGTGTCCGCCCTTCATACTCCGTCTTGAACAGCTCCTGCATACCGCCCAGGATAGGCATGTAGTAGGACTGCAGCGCCAGCTGGGCTGCCAGCGGGTCCGGGGCCCGTCGAAATTCTCGGCGGTGGCATTGTGTAGCATGTCCTGCGTCGCGACCATGCCGCCGACGTCTTCAAACGACGAATCCGACGACGTCCTACGCCGCTTTGGCAAAGGCTTCATTCGTCTGAGCGATAACACTTCTGGGGTGTCGAATATGGGCGAGGGAGATCGATACATCTTCCTGGCCTTCGTGTCTAGCACTGCAGAGAAACCTTTAAGATATTCAGCGTTGAGCGCAGTAAAATTCGGGCTGACGCTGTGGTTATTCTTGAGTGTTCTCTGCTGTAGTGGCAATGATGGTCTCTCTAGAAAGATGACAGCGAACGAGAGCGTTTTAAGTGGATGCTTGCCGGCCGTACTTAGGCGGATCGTGCCGGTAAAATAAAATACCAAATGAATTTGTCGAGGTCGATTTGTCGACACAGCTACTCAAGCTCAAGAGACCTGGTCCTCTGAGACACCGATGGAATCGTACACACCACCGAAAACATTATTACAAACGACCAATGTTGCACAGAAAATGCTATACTACGTTACATATTGCGATGCTCTAACAGATTGTCTCGTAATGCTAGGATATAGAATGTCCGACTACGCGTCGCAATAAAACTAGGGTATCGCGAAACGAAGACAGACAACACATGTCTGCTCAGAATGTATGGGGGCCCTCTACTGTGTCTAAAGTGAAATTGAAGGGTGTGGGTATTGGCGCGCATGCGATGCGGAGAGATGATGCGGTGTGGGGATTAGCAGAAAATAGTGCGCCAACGACTATGGAAACAGTGAGGAGAATAAGATGGGCCGTACAGTAGACAATGAGCAGAGTGAATGCAACGAGACAAGATGAACCACACGAGAGCAGCGCAGAATCCGAGACACGAGAGCATAGAAAAACAACTGCACCTGGCCGATGACTTTTTCAAGAGGAGAACATGATCCGGGAGGGTAAGGACATAGAGGAGGGGCATAGTGTGAGGACATGACGGTCATAAACTGGGCGCCAACGCAGTTAGTACATGCATGCAACTAAGTGACAGATGACTCACTGTTTACCACCAGCTTCCACCGCCTCCGCCTCCGCCGCCGCTGCCGTAGCCTCCGCCTCCGTACTGAGGTCCCCTCCACCACCGCCGCGGCCGCCACCGAAGCCACCGCCTCCGCCTCCGAAGCCTCCACCACCGCTCCTGTAGTCGCGAGTAGAAGCCGAGCGCGTTCCTCCGCGTCCGCCACCACGGCCACCACGGCCACCACCACGACCACCTCCGCCGAACGATGATTCGTGCGCGACAGTCTCGAGCCAGGGCGGAATCTCCTGGTTCGCCTCGCGGAGGAGCTCGAGCAGGTCACGGACGATGTTGCGGTTGTTGCGGTTGAAGAAGGCGGTCGAGATACCAGTGTTGCCCGCACGACCGGTACGGCCGATACGGTGCACATAGTCGTCAATATCCGACGGCAAATCGTAGTTGACGACGTGGGTGACGTTGGGGATATCGAGACCACGCGCGGCCACTGCGGTTGCGACGAGGACGGGGTACGGCCGGTACGGAAAGTCTGTAGGGCCGTCTCACGCTCACGCTGCGTACGGTCTCCGTGAATTGAAGTAGCCGCGATGCTGTTCTGGTACAAGAAATCCGAGAGCATGTCGGCCATCCTCTTTGTCTCGACGAAGACAAGGGTGAGTCCACTTTCGCCCTGCGCAGAGAGTACGTCGAGAAGAACTGAGCGCTTGTCATTGTCTTCAACATACTCGACCTTCTGAGTGATGTTCTCAGAGGTGGAACCAACACGGCCGACAGAGAGGAAGACATAGTCCTTCATGAAGTCGCGCGCGAGCATTTGGATGTCTCGGGGAAGGTTGCGCTAAACATGAGCGTTTGACGGTCCTGTGCGCCAGGCATGTCTTCGCCCTGAACGATGCGACGGATCTGGGGCTCGAAACCCATGTCCAGCATACGATCGGCCTCGTCCAGCACGAGATAGCGAATGTTGGCGAGACTGATACGACCCCGCTCGATGAGATCGACGAGACGTCCGGGAGTCGCACTGAGCAGATCGCAGCCGCGCTCCATCGCACGGATCTGCTGCTGGATATCCGCACCGCCGTACACGACTGCGGGGCGGACCCATGAGCGGTAGCAGAACTTGCGCGCCTCTTCGTGGATCTGACTCACGAGCTCACGAGTGGGCGCGAGAATCAACGCGGTGGGGAATGCCTTGCGGGCACGGCCGTAGCCGCCGCTCGCAGCGTCTGCCGGAGGGGCGCGAGGGCCGTTGGTGAAAGAGGCAGAAAGAATGGGGAACAGGAATCCGCCTGTCTTGCCAGAACCGGTCTAAAGATGCGTAGGTAAATAATGTACTGAGACCACGAATTAAACCGGAACGTACCTGGGCACAAGCCATGAGATCCCTGCCAACGGCAACGATAGGGATGGAGTACTTTTGAACGGGCGTAGGAACAGTGTATCGAGCGTAGCCGATGTTTTCCAAGAGAACAGGGTCGAGCGGGGGTGGGTGAAAGCGAGGACAGGTTCGGGCACGCCGGCACCGTTGGCCTCGACAGGGATGTCATCATACTTTTCAAAGTTGATGCCGGTGTGCTGCTTGGAAGGATCCTCAGCTTCGCCATACAGCTCCTTCTCCATGCGCATGTTGCGACCACCGGGGATGTGAACACCATCCTTCCACACACCGTAACCAAAAGTCTCACGCTCTCCTCCACCTCCACCTCCTCCCCGACTAGCCCCACCATAGCCCCCGTCTGTGGGCGGTCGTTGCCCCATCCGCCACCGCCACCGGTGCCGCCGCCGCGCGAAAATGTCGAATTAGTGCTGCCTCTATCGTATCCACCTCTTCCTCCACCGAGTCCCCGCGTGAAGGAGTGGATGAGCGGGAGTCGTTCCAGCCGTTCCTAGAGACGATTCTCAGATGAGTGGCTTCACACGGTCCACGATGCAGCGACTACTTACCCATTGCTCGGAGTAACAGGAGAAGAAACAGCCCGCTGCGAGCTCCTCATGTGAGGAGGTACGTATGCAGATTTTGTGCCATTGATACCGAGAGAAGCTGTAGAGTTGTTGTTCAGCGAGGAAACATGAGGATGCGACGACTACCACTCACAAAACTGATCTTCTATACCGGTACTACCGTTTACAATTCCATTGGTCATATTAATGTGAACTGAAAATGAAGATACGAAGTCGAATCTAAAGAGTCGAGAGTGTCGTGTAGAGCGAGGATGTGATGGTACACCACAAAGGCGATGGAAATGAAAACTTTTGAGCGGACCCCACATTACAAAGTCCGGCGGTTGCCGAGACATTCCCCGCAGACTTGCCAAACCGGGGCCGATAAGGGGTTAAATATCAACCGCTCCATGCATTGCCCCGCAGGCCCGGACCAAAATGACCAGAATATGACATCTTACTGGCCCCAAGCGCGCCCCGGGGCGGAATCGGACCAATCTCGCCGCCCGTTACACGTCGCACATCACTTGTGTGTGCTGGCACGCGCAACTTGGACCGCGTTCGCTGTCCTGACCATCCTCGACGCCGTCTTGAACGATGTCGCACACACATTCTCATGCACCTGGTGAGCCAGCGCATAGCCACGGTCCCGCCCCCGGCACGCCGCAGCCGCAGCCGCAACAGCCGAAGCAAGTCATCCCTCCCGTGGACCCTGTTGTGCAAGCCGTCATTGAGGCTAGCTTCGTCCACGTCGACATTAACATCCAGGAGAACGTCGCTGCGCTCTGCACGCACAACCAAGAGAAATGCGCAGAGTGCGGCCTCGACTTCTCCGCCATTAACCGGATATCCAGGCTCTTTGCCAACAACCCTGGCGCGCGCTGTCCACCGCCGCCGCAGATGACTACGCCGAAGCTATCCCAGGCGGTGACGAACATGAAAGATGAAGGCAATGTGAGTTACGCTTTGAACGGTCGCTGCTTTACCAACTAACAGATGCATCATCATAGGCCCTGTTCAAGCAAGGTCAACACGCCTTGGCCATCCAACGCTACACCATGGCTGCCAACATTGCAGTGCAGCGACCTCCATGGGAGCAAAATGCAACCATGCGCGAAGAACTGTCAACACAGCTGTCCAACCGTTCTGCGGCGTACTACGAGATGGGCGACTACATCAGTGCGTTGGCGGACGCGGAGACCGTTATCCAACTCAAGAAGGCTTGGAGCAAGGGCTATTTCCGTAAAGCCAGAGCGCTGTTGAAGCTGGATGCGTACGAAGACGCAAGAGAGGCTCTTGCATCTGGCCTCTCGTATGAGCCAGACAGCGTCGTACGTAGCGTTCACTGCGCAGTCTTTATATCTGATTGACGTATCACTTCCTGGCGCAGGAAATGGCTGTTTTGCTCGCAGCTGCAGATGCCCATCTGCGGTCAGCCGCGGAGAAAACAAATGGTACACCCACATCGTGATTGCCTTGCACATACCGTTGTACTCTCGTGGATCCATTCATACGTCCTCTTCTGGCGTACTGTATTTATCTGTATACCAATATCTTCATTTGCGTTTCTGATCCTTTCAACCCCAGAGTGGCGTAGACTTCCACATTGTCACAGTGCATCAATAGCAAATTAGTGATATGTACTGAGGTTCTAGGTGGAAGCCCTTTCATGACCTCACGGAAACGAAACATCACGTAAGCATGACCACTGTTGAAGGAATTCCGCATGCATAATCATGCTCGTGAGACATGAGGATAATCGGGCAGTGCGTCAATGTGAGTGCATAATGTGGACCGACTGCATGTTTGTCCCTTGCTCAAAATGATGAGTAATAGTAGTATAACGATCTGGCCTCCGACACCCGGCGGAGTCATTGCTTAAACGAACCGCGGATCAACGCCACGAAGGGGGACCTGGCGCTATTGCGCCTAGCGACCTGTACCGGGCTGTGCTTCACCGGGGCGCGTGCGAAGTGCATGCGGGTGCCGTGCGTACGCGTACATGAAGTATGCGGCACGGGCCTTATTCATACCCTCTTTTGCGTTGATGATGACTAAATCCTCGCGCCGTGAGGTGTACAGAGATGACTGTACCCTGCAGGGAGTGATCAAAGCCTGCTGTCCGTTTATCGACGCCGGTGCGTTGCCAGAGTGCGTAGGTGCGCATCAGCTATGTCTACGCTAGCGTGCGCATGTCGCTTCAGGTCGCGGGCACTGATGGGGTTGGCGACAGGTATATAAGATGGTTGGTGCTCATGGTGGTGCTCACGGTCGAATCGCCGCCTACATACCCTCAAGTAGCTTCAAGCTCAAGGACAATGGCCGCTCCGTATTGCGATGCTTGCTTCCAAGGTTTGTTAGTTGACGCTTTTTCGTGAGGACTAGTCTTACATCAACGATCTGTAGTCGTGCGCCATGAGGGCGAAACGGAAGGTGAGCACTACCAACGTCTCGTGGATTCTATGTTGTTCTAAAGGCACGGGATCGTAGGGAAATTTGAGGAGATAGCTAGCGTGCGCTGCTACGTCGCGACCCCTTCAGGTGACTACGCACACGACAAAGTCGTCCTCTACTTGACGGACATTTTCGGCATCGAGCTCGTCAACAGCCGCGTACGCACGCATCTTTCCTCAACTAAATCCATCGCTCATACCGTGTTTACAGCTGCTGGCGGACAGCTACGCGCGCAACGGCTTCAAGGTTGTCATGCCCGACATCATGAATGGCGACCCGATCACCGAAGAATTGCACCACGACCCCACCTTTGACCGCATGAAGTGGTTCGGGAAGCACGGTGACGAGACGTGGTCGGGCGCTGTCGACGCCGTGGTCGCAGCCCTGAAGGCGGACGGTGTCACATGCGTGGGCGCGGCAGGATACTGCTTCGGTGCCTGGCCCGCCTTCTATCTTGCTTACAAACATGACGCCGATGTTGTCGTGCTGGCGCACCCTGCGCGACTGGTTGTGCCCGATCATATTGAGGTATGCGCTTCACTCTGCTCCTAAACACAGCGAATGACTGACTGGTATGACTATAGAGATACAGGAACGAGTCGAAGGCGCCGCTGCTCATCAACAGCTGTGAGTTCGACGAGCAGTTTCCTTATGAGAAGCAGGCGGCCACCGACGAGCTCCTGGGCGGCGGCAAGTTCGCTCCCGGCTACGAACGCGCGTATTGGGCCGGATGCTCTCATGGATTCGCCAATCGGGGTGACCCGGTACGTTGATGCGTCTCGTGGAGTAATCTTCTGATAACTAAACGACCGTCCAGAGCGATCCTAAAGTGAAAGCGGGCAAGGAAGGAGCTTTTGCTGAGTCGATCAAGTTCTTCAAGAAGCACTTGTGACGCTAAGTTCGTGAAGTACATGTACAGCAGACGTACGAAATGTATTATCCACGGCTTGAAATGCACAACAACTTCTTCCAAATCACCCAGTCCTTTCGGCACTTCAGGATTGTGAGCATCCGTACTCGCGATGGCACTATACTCAAGTTGCAAATACTCACAGATACTGAGGTTACGTCTGTGGCGTCGTTGCACTGAACATCCACAGGATGTCGATATGACTTGTTGGTGACCGCACACTGGGCGCAGTACTTATTCCGCACATGCGAAGCCTGTCATAGTCGCGTCCCGAAGAAACTCTAAGGCCTGCCGTTCCGTATGTATGTGGGATGTGTCCAAGCCACCATTGAGACAATTGTGAGAACATGAATAGAATATCGAGCCGAGACTTATGCTAAGAATAGCCACACAACACCGCCAGCATGGCAAATAGGAAAGAATGCGACTAAGGGCATAGAGTACGCTACTAGCAACCCTTGCGGCCTGCCCCGCGTGTTTAGAAGACGGCTGGGATAGAGCGAAGGTGTAGGTCAGTATAGTGTCGAGCCTGTACAGCTGAGCCACGCACCTCTAGTGACAATGTGATACGCTTCCTCTGCAGTTTGAATGAGCTACAACAAGAACGACATCCGTATCAGCGTATGGAACAGTACAGGAAGGCGACATCAACTGACCGATGTGGTAGGGCTCGAGAATCATCGTGACGAAGACCGACACCCAGAGCACCGGTCAGCAACAAATGCATACACGAAGGAAATTCGATGCCAGTTGGTTTCACTCCTGGACCAGCCGCTAAATCCAGAAGCTACTTATCCCGAGGACCACGGAAAGGCTAGCATCAGGACGAACATCGCCGCGATGTTCGCCCTCCCTCGGGACGTACCTTGATAGGTGAACTCATGCCGGGGCTCTGTTCTTCGACGGTTGGAGTCGAGACGGGGCCCTCCCCGGTGTCATGTCTTCGCCTCGAGGGTCTCTCCACCACTCTGTGTCGATCTTCTCTTCGCCTAGGGGAGCTTCATCTGCCCGTTCTGAATGACTTCTCTTCGCCTAGGAGAGCTTCATCCCCCGTTCCGATAAGTAGTCCCAGTCCCGGTCCTCTGGCATCGGCTCCAGGTGATTCTGTGTACTTGTTGTCAGTGTTCGTCGCCTCGGTGAGGCCAGCCCTTGCTACCCTCGTCCCACCTCCTCTCTCGCCTCGCATGTGAAGCTCGAAGCCAAGCAAGTCTAGTGCAGAGGTACGGGGCATGAAGCCACCGCAGCCCAAGCATCTAGGGTCGAGCTTGTGTCCTCACGACGCTTGCGGGGAGAGAGAGCAAGCCATACTCACCTACGCCAGGCCTTGCCCACTGGCCTCGCTTGTGAGGCCGAGTGAACAAGACCCACCGCCTCGATGGAAGACGGGTTGAAAGGCGGGATGTAGAGGAAAGACCCAGAGAGGGCGGGCTTTATATGCTGGAGGCGGGTGTCAAGCGCCGGTCAGCCTCTTGTTGATTCAGAATCAACAAAGCGCGATCACGTTCGCCGCCGGGGCTGACCGGGCCGCTTGCCGGATATGGCTGCATTGCAGCGGCGGGCGTTGAGTAGCCTCGTGTCACAGCGTGTTGAGGTCAAATTTCAGCAGAGGTGTGGGGTGGTTGAAATAGTGTCTGGGCCTGTATTGTAGCTATCTGGCAGACGCGTGAATTACCCCTGGCTGCAGTACTGCTGCGGGGCTGGTGAATTATTGAGTCCAGATTTCAGCCAGTCCGAAGAGTGTCTGCCAGATTGTCTGCGACGTAGTTGGTTCCTTCCGCCCGAATAAATCTTATCTCAATCTTATCTCTCGGACTGATCGCCTGCCTTATTAAGAAAGTCTCCTGCGGAGTTTGAATAAGATCAAAGCTGCTGGCTGGCTGCACCTCGGACTCTTCGTTCTCTCTTCGACGTCCACTATGCCCATGCCGTCCACCATCCACCCCCACCTCCGCAGTCGCACTACAACGAATACAAGGCTGCTGTCAAGAAGGGCATGTCTTCAGTCACTTAGAAGGCCCAAGTTTAACAGGCAAGAAGTGCTCACCAGTTAGCGCAGCTCAAGCTTGGTGCTTGTTGCGATGTACCTCCATCGAAAACATCAGAGAAAGTACGAGAGAATGCGCGTGTAGCACACAGTAAGCTAAATCTCCATATTCCATGGTCTTTTCCCTCACTATATCGCGCATATAGTGACCCTCGGCGTGGAACACCCTCAGGGCGGTCACAACAGTATGTGCGCTTTGCTGCTGTACCTTAGCCGTCCCCGCTCGCTTACCCAACCTTATGTTAGTTGTCAAGCCTTATGGACTTTAACTTGGACGCTGTGAAGATTAGTGAATGTGGGCTCTGTGCAAGAGGTGTGTGATATATGATAACGCCAAGGGCGCTGATTTGACTTGTTTTTTTTCGTAGATTCTACAGTGTTGCTCCCTTGTCAGCATGCACTGTTCCATCTTTGACCAAGCTCAACTCAAGCCGAGCTGAAGGCGTGCTTTGCTTTGCTCAAACTCCGAGAGGCGACTGCAGGTGAGTGAGCAATATGGTAGGGTATAGAGGGCAAAGGTGGGCTGTATGCACTCTTGTAACATCTAGCTCCCTCCTATACCTCCATTGTCGCACTCGTCACCTCAATGTATAGTAGTCTAACGGCTGGTTGAATATAAAATGATTTTGTGCGAATATTATAATTCATTGCGGATTTATGCATAATTACAATATGAGGGCGTCAAAGAGGGCGCCAAGGCCCATCTGGCAACAGTCTTGCACCCATCTTGCAACGCATGCGCCAGATGGTTGAAATCTGGCCGCTGCGGCCTGGTTGGAATACTGGTTGAAATCCGGCCAAACACCTGTTCCGTCACCACACCGTACCCACCGCTGCGGCATGGTTGAAAGACGGCCGCGCAACCACTCCGCAGCTGCGTTGAAATATGACCTCAACACGCTGTGTGTTGACGTTGATGCCCAGTGAGAATCGACAATGCTCAGGGCTGCCGAGCAATGCTCCAGTCTGCCAGGCAGATCCTCATCTGCTCCAGGATGCTCCGCTCTGGCCAAATTGATCTGCCGAGTCCTGCCGAAGCTTATGTAAGTGCCTTCTCCAGCGCTAGTGTGCGTTGCGCGGCTGTTGCGCTGCGCGCGCACAGCGACGCGTCGACACAGTGCGCAACATCGTGTTGCGTCGTCGCGTCCAACACCACACACACACACTGTCCAACACCACACACACACACTTGTCACTCCCCCTGGCGTGTTGCACGCTGCACGACCTGCACGCAAGGTGCTATGACGTCAAAGGGTTTCTCGGCCCTTCCGACGCTTTCGCGCCATATATAAACCACCCCGCCCTCCGTTCCCCAAGTCCCGCCCCTTGTCTTTTCCTCCCATCTTCCCGCCGCTCTATCCTCCCGCGTCCGTGCCTCTCCCCCTCCCTTCGAGGCTTGTAATGCCATCGATCTCTGTCTGGTATGTGCTAACTTGGTCAGCTACAAATCACGGAAGTGGTACTAACTTGTTGATCTGTGCTAAATAGGGCCACCTTGTCGCGCATACACCCACTCAAATCGGTAAGTCCGTACACTCTCTTCATAATTCAAGCTGCTTATGCAATGTCCTGCTGTAATGTTGCGTTTCGCGAGGCACCCGTCGTGCTAAGTCTGTTTGGAGGCGGCCCGTAGGATTTTGTGTAGATTTATGTAGTCATGTACCAGATTTGGCAGCAATAAATCAATTGAATTACAAAATACCAATATCAATCTGGAACGGGCACTGGAGTGGGCCAGAAATAGATGCGGGCGGGACGCAAGCATTTCTGCGCATGCGCCGGCAGACGAGGTCAGGTCAGGTCAGACCGAGATCAGACGAGGGCATAGGCGAGCAGTTCCTCTGGGCGTCTACCATCTGCTTTTTCTCAGTTTATCTGCTTCCAGCGTGCCTCGTCTGCACCGGCAGTTTTGGTCAGTTCTTGGCAGCCCCGAGCATTGTTGATTCTCACTGGGGTTGATGCCTCCGCCTGGCGCATCATCACAAGTTATACAGTCGTCTGCTCAGAGCAATCCCTAGGCGGGCAACCGGTGAGCGTAACACGTCGATTATGCAGCAGACGAGCACTCGCAGAACAGTGAGACGTCCATCCAACAGTCCAACAGCTCTACTTTTCCTCATCGTCGTCGAGGTCGATCTCTTCGACAGGGAAGTTTCCGACCCGCACTCTGTCCGGCCGAGCAAACACACCGAAGTTCGGTCTGCACGTGAAGTATCTTGCCCCTTGCACTCTACAATAGTCGTCAGCCCCTTCCCCGTATATTACGCGCGGTTACCTCATCCCTCGACTTCGTGAGTCGCTCGAAGCACCATGCGCGCACCTCGACCAATGCAAGCCGTCCCATTGAAGAGCATGATTAGACGTCTCACCTTCCACGCGTTGCTTGCTTGAGACGTCCTGCATAGTCAACGTCTTTGTCGTTTCTCTGGGCACCGGGTCTGCGAGGTGGTTTGAGCTGCATATGTTTATCGGCCAACTGAAGTTGTGTTGCTTTTAAACTCGAAGGTTCCCGCAGAGCTAACCACAATTCAATAGTGTGGATCAAGCTTGAGCTTTTCACCGGTATTTCGGTCTCGAAACAGTGTATGTTACTCCTGAACAGCAAGGACGATACCGACCCATTACAGGTCCTCGAGGATGACTCACAACCGATCGGATACTACAGCGTCCGGGACCGCTAATTTGTGAAAGTGCGTTCCGATGTTTGATTTCTGTCTACCGCTTGTTAAGCCGACTGTATGCGCATATTCGCAGATCAAAGACGCGAGCCCTCAAGGTCATTCAGGGGCAGGTTCACGACACATCGCAAGTGGAGAAGTTCGAGATCGGTGGAGAGGAATATGCCAAGTGGAAGGGTGCGTCTTGAATTTAGTACTGAGCGCTGTATGTCGCTTAACCTGCCACAGACACCGTACATACATTTAAGCAACGCCACAAGATTGGGCGATTCGCGGAGAAAGACGAACAACCTGCAAAGCCTCTCCCAGAGGTGAACATACCCGTCGGCGCAAGATGCGAAGTCGAGAGCGTGGAAGAAGGTTAGTACAAGCGGGGATGGTGCGGTTGGTTGGAACAACCAGGTTCTGGGACGGTTAGGGAATTTTGGGTCGGTATCGAGTGCGAGCCCATAGGCAAGAATGACGGATCGTGCGTTTTCCGATCCTGTAATATTTTAACCTGAGAGCTGTGGTTCTGGTGTATATACTGAGTATTGACGGAAAGCCTTGTTATAGACATTAGACCGTTGTTTGGTCCAGTGGTTCTTCCATACTTCTTTCGATGGATGACAAGAAACAAAGTGAGGTTTCAAAATTTCAAGGTAGAGGTGATAGTAGAAGCCGTTGAGCGGAAGCGCCGCGAAGTACAGCAGTCGCGTGAGGCGCCCGGAAGCGTCGACTCTGTCACCGACCATCATGTATTCTGCAGAGTTTGAATACGTAAGTCATGGCTTTACTCACGGCTTCACTCAGGATGTAAAATACTGATTGTTATATTGTAGGGAGACCGCAAAATTTCCCTTGAAATTGCTTTATTTACGCTTCGCACAAGCTGCTATCCCCAGGATCCACGACCGCCTGCGAAACCCTCGGCACGCACGCATCTGAGATCCAGAGACAGGGTGGGATGTTCATTAAATTGAAATACAGGATTACAGAGTAATTGCGCACTACTACGGGGCCAAGCTTGTACGAGGTAAGTTCTTGATAATGTACTGGAGGTTAGATGCTCATGGAGATAATGAAGCAGAAATTAAGGCGCGTGTTGGTTTCGCTCTCAAGCCCAATGGCTCGAGAGCTACTTATCCCGAGGACCACGTAAAGGTCCGCGCCAGGACAGACGTCAGAAGACGTCCGCCCTCCCTCGGGACGCACCTTATGATGTCTGGGCACAGACGATATCTTGACGAGTTGCCGACTCAGGGCGACGGCTTGAGGCACACTCAGACAAAGCTAAAGGCCTGTCCATTATCTGTGAAGAAGGGGAGGCGGCGGTTGGCGGGCGGAAAGTTAGGGGTAGAGACATGACGAAGGATCGCGTCTGAGGAACCACGATGGGTCCAGAGAGTAAGGTGTCAATGTCGCGTGGGAGAACCTAGAGTAAGAAAAATCCGGCCAACCTACCACGCACGAAGGCGCGGCAGGAGTCGCAGCACCCGGGGATCCTGGACGCTACCACGGACCTCTAGGAAGCCCATGGAGCCCGACGTGAACCCCGCGGATGCGTACAACAAAGGATCCAACGGCGCCACGGGACGCTGAAGCTGATGGACGAACATGGGAGCCTAGACGCTACCAACGACCGCCGAGGGTACGATGGAGCCTAACATGAACCCAGTTACGTTGACCATAGCTCGCGCCACTCGGAAGCGGCGCCGTGGACGATGGACGACCGGGCAGCTTCGAGCACCGGAAGCCCGCGGGGTGCGACAGTGCTCGGTACAAGTCTGCGATCGTCCACCGATTTACCTGCCATGCACGAGGCATGACAGGGGTGTCCGGGGACTGGACGCTACCACCGACCAAAGCGGGTGCGATGGAGCCCGACATGAACCCACGGACGGTGGTGCCCGCGGCGCAACGAGGCGCGGCAGAGGGGTGAGCTGGGGAGCCTGCCAGATGCAACCAAGGACCACAGAGGGTACCATGGAACCCAACATGAACCCGACGAGCTCGCGCAACATATAGTCACGCTGAGGTGACGAGTAGGTATGGATGTTCAATGATTATAGATGTAAAGTCGAACTCACTTATATGAGAAGGGTTTATGGACGACTCTTGCGAATGTGGCAAAGTGGGAATGCGCTGTCGAACGAATGTGGCGTCACTCGACGATCTTGACTCTTCAACAGTGAGAGTGGGAAGAGTCTCTTTGACACGGTCAGCGACAACTCGGCAGTTGTATTCGCATACAACGAGGGTACGAGGCTCACCGGTCATGAATGTGGCGAGGTTAAGTTGCGCATCGCAAGTGGCGAAGCCTTAGGGGAGTAGCAGAGGCAGAATGGAGCGTTTCGGTACTCAAAGCCAGGGGCATGAGATGGAGGACGTGGGTGTTGTGGACAAGCTGCTGTTGGAGGTGGGTGGCAGACGACCTCGTATATATACACCGGAGTCTGACCAGTCACGGGACTAGCGCTCAGGGCTCAGCGCGCGCATTTGTTTGTGATAAACAAGGTCGTCACGCCCGTGTGTCGCCCACGAACAGTCATCCACGCCAGACGGTGATTGAAATACGATGCTGTCGTTGTTATTTCATTGGAGAGAAGAACAATACGTCTCCTTGGCGGCTAGCAGAGGTACGCCACATTGCGCTACAACACTAGTGTATTGAGTGCCTCGCTCACCAAATGAATGACAGCGTACATATTCAATGGAACCTTTCTTACAGCCACTTTCTGTTTTGTGCGCCTTTCGCAACCAGGTTTTCTTGGGCTTGGTGGTCGCGGTTGCAACCAGAGCCGCTACCTAATTGGGATATGGCGTGGGAAAGACGGCCATGCAACGCGAACTAGCGCTTTCACCTTCTGCTTACCTCGCTTGATTCATCACTTCATCGTCGCTCGGAACCCCATTGATTGAGGACGACGGTCTCGGCATTTTGACCTACCGCCGAGCAGGCACCGAATGCTATGTGTGCATTTTCAAGTGAGCACTATCCCTTTCGCCTTCCGAAGTTCTAAATTTGAACATTTTGCAGCGCGGTAACTACGGCGTCTACCAAGTGTTGGCCGGTTCATTTTAAGGCTAAGGAGACGTCAACATTGCTACCTCTTTGTAATTTCATCTCTTTTTTTCTATAAAAATTTGATTCTTGATCTGTATGAATGTGCTTAGCCTGTCTATAGACTATAACAACGCGGACCTGGGCTACCACCGTCAAGTGCCGCACGAATGCTTTATCCGGATTGTGATTTGCAGCTATCACAACTGTTGCCCTTAGAATTGTCCCGGGGTGCGGTACTCGAAGTCGGACAAGTCACTGGGAAGTGCAGCGCAAACGGGACATGGCCCAGGAGCGGGCTGTCTGTTTAATGAGAACTACTCTAGCATTATGTAATGCCTTTGCAATTGTACGCCATGAAGCTTTGAAGATGAAACGGACTGTAAGCATTATAGGCGCTCAGTGGAGTCTTCTGTTCTGAATGTACATGATTATAGGAAGAATTGAGAGGATAGACTGTGTGTGCTGCTACGTCACGACCCCCTTGGGCAACCACGCACTAGTGTTTCAAGGTCCAGTCCTAAGGACCACAAAAGACTGAAAACTGGACTGGACTGGACTGTTTTAGGACTGGTTTTGGTCCAGTCCTATAGTAGTCCAGTCTTAGTGTAGAAGTGCAGCGCATACAGCGGCGTACACTCCTACCGAGGCCTAGAGGAAGCTAGGATGGTTACTCACCTGTAGGTTGGTTGATACACACGTTAGTGGGTTGAGAGTTGTAAGAGTCTTATTAGAGTATGGCAGAGGGCTGCCTTATATACAATACAGAGTGGCTGTACTACAAACAAACACAAATAGATACCAGGTCAATAGAGAATAGGCATCATCATGGTGGATCCTGGTCGAACAATAGAGAAGATGTGAGCAGAGCGCTTTTGGCGTCTATCTGACTCAACACTCCTCCTAACCTAGCACGGCGTATTGCCTGCGCTGGTTTAGTCACGCTTCGTTAGCAGCGATGCGAAGTCCGAGCATTGGTCGGAACTTCTCGATCTTGACCCTGCCCAGATTCTTGGTAAAGATATCTGCAGGATTGTCAACGAAGAGTACTTCGACGTGGCCAGCTTCGACGACATCGCGAATGTAGTGGTAGCGAATGTCGATGTGCTTAGTGCGCTTTTCAGTAACGGGATTTTCCAAAACGAATAGAGCGCCCTGGTTGTCGCTGCAGATGGGTACTTTCTCAAAGTTGTAACCGAGTTCAGAGAGGATATTTCGAATCCACATGACTTCTGGGGAGCAATCGCTAAGTGCCATGTATTCGGCATCTTTAGTCAACGTTGCTACAGACTTCTGTGTGAAAGAGCTCCAGTTAAAGGCTCCTCTTGCAAGCATTAGCAGGAAGCCAGTCTGAGAGCAGCGGTTGGAGGCAGCCGCCCAATCTGCATCGGTGTATGCCACCAAGCCTAACCCAGAAGAGCCATCATACTCGAGGGTGTAGTTATGAGTGCCTGACAGATAGCGGCAGATATACAGCGCTCTGTTCAGGTGGTCTTCGGACGGGTTCGCACTGAACTGTGCGAGCTTTGTGACAGCGTCGCAATGTCCGGGTTGTGTACCGAGCATAATATAAAGAAGTGAGCCTATCACAATCTGGAAGCGGCTCTGGCGAGCTTTGTTAAGCTCTCCTTCATTTGGTTGAGGGATATAGCCCTCCGGGAAGCGGAGTCTTTGCCATTTTGGCATTGGTCTGGCCGCAGCGTTCGAGTACCTTGTTAAGGTAGGCGCATTGATCAATTACGATCTTATCGCCCGACTGCGTTGTATGCGCATGCGCAGAAACTCCCTACGTCGCCCATATCAGCGACACTCCCACCGTTGCATGAAGGACTCCTTTCTTGGAGTACTTTTGCCTTGCCACGTCCGGCCGAATATAGCATCGTCAACATAGACTACGGTGATGACCATATCGTCGCCCGTGCCTTTGACGTATACGCCAGCATCGGACTTCAGTCTTTTGAAGCCGAGCTCAGCCATAGACTTGCTAAGGGCTTTCCACCAGGACAGTCCTGCCTGCTTAAGCCCATAAAGGGTGCGACGGAGACAAAGCACCATGTGCTTTTTCCCTTGAGCAGGAAAGCCATCAGGTTGTTCCATGTAGATCTCCTCATCTAACAGTCCGTACAAATATGCGTTGCGCACATCGAGACCAGTAAGAAAAAAAGCCTTCGAGTGCCGCAAGGGCAAGTATGAATCTAACGGTTTCAAACCGTACGACTGGAGAGAAGATTTTGTCGTAGTCGATTCCCTCAATCTGAGAGAAGCCGTGAGCTACAAGTCGTGCTTTCTTTCGACTATCTGACTTCTCATCAAAAACCCATCGGTTCTTAATGACGTGTTTGCCTTTCGGCCGCGGGCGAGTCTGAATACGCCTCTTTTGCTTAATGCATCGAGCTCGTCTTTTGCATGCAGTGCGCCATTCTACCTGTTGTTTCGCAGGCAGGCGGTTTATGTCACGTAAAGTCCAGTCTCGGACTGAAGACTTTGTTGCGTCAGGATCGACTGCTTGGGCAAGCAAATAATTGTAGAAATTTACTCCCCCTTCCGCGGCACAGTCGTGCCAGTACGTTATTTGACACTGAGCTTTCGCTTCCAGTGTCTCCAGTGGGCGCTCAGTGATATCCGAAACAGGTTCAAGCTGTTCTGGATGTAGAAGGGCTAGGCAGGACGTGTGGCGGGGACACTGTCGGGCTGCTTGCTGACTGACCGCGCCCTGTAGCTAACCCGGGCTTGGTCCGCTGGCCAGTCTGCTTTTCCCAACTACGGATACCTCTATCAGCACCTAAAACTTCGTGACGGTGCTTGTGACTGGTCGTACACAGAGCCTGGATTTCTGACTGGGATCCTTCGTTCGCCAGTACTACACCACGGCCCAGCAGGAATAACTGGTGGTGCCAGTACCTGCAGATCTTCTGCGGGTGGTGTCGCTTCGCAACGAGGCAGACTTGGGCTAAGCCCAACGAGGGCTCAGGGGTCGAACCGTCGTTCAACCCGCTCGGTCTCTTTTTGGCGGAAGGAGGGCTAGGACGAGGTGCAGCTCGCCGTTTAGGGCGGTGGCGCATCATTGTCACTATCATCTGATCCTGCACCTTGCGAAGACTCACTGTCATTCGCGTTTTTGGTGTTTTGCGCCCAGGCAGGTCAGGCCGCGCGGGCATTTTGCCATCAGGGCACTTGGGAAATAAGTTTCGCACCACTCGACTTGAGTTGAGCGAAACACAACGTTGTTGGGTCCTCTCATGAAGGTCCAACCGTGCTTGTTGTGTTCGATGTATGTCATCATTTCGGACTTAGGCTGTAGTTTGTTCTTTCGAACATCGGCAGGGATAAATACCCATGCACCACAGCCAAATACACGGATGTTATCAACGCGTGGTTTTTCACCCATGAGCGCCTCATAAGGCGTAACCCATTTTAATTGTGAAACAGGAGTGTGGTTGTAAAGCACTGTAGCGTGCATAACCACAAATTCCCACCACGACAGAGGAATGCATGCTGTAAAGCGCATAGCCTCAGCTTTGTCCATGAGGGTTCAATTGAACCATTCAGCGCGTCCATTCTGCTGTGGAGTATGTGGAACGCTAGTCAGGATTTTAATCCCTGCGTCTTTTAGCATTTGAATGAATGCATTTGACTTGTATTCTCCCCCTGCATCTGACATCCAGCTTTTGACATTAGCTTTATGCTGGTTTTGAACCATTGCAAGAAAGTTCTTTGTCGCTTGGATGGCGACGGATTTAGCCTTAGGCAAATGATCCATGCATGCGACGTATAATCATCGACAAAGGTGATGATATACTTGTACCGGTGATATGAATCGACTGGGAATTCCTTCAAGTCACTGTGAATGAGCTCAAAGTGCCGATGCTCGTTGAGGCGTTGGCGGGAATGAGCGATTATGCATCTTTCCTTGTGCGCAGCCAGAGCAGGGTGTGTCTGACTTGTTATAGTCGAAATTAGGACATTCCGTCGTTGCTGACGGAAGTTGACGTAGGATCCGTTCAGAGGGATGTCCAAAACGTCTATGCATTATTTCGTGCAAGACCAGCGCAAGGCTGTCTCAGTCAGTGTCTAAGTAGTACACTGTTGCATTTGGATAAAGCGGCACGAATTGCAATAATTCCTGGCGGTTATTACTGTCCAGAATTTTCAGAGTGGTTGCGTCACCCTCGATTAACCGGTTCTGTCGTAGCAGCTGACCAAGCGAGATAAGATTCATGTCTTTCTGTGAAGGCATGAGTTGAACATTTTTCAGTAAGACTTTAATCGTTCTGCTCGTTGCGCTAGAACGGTAGTTGATGACAGAGTCACCTTTCTCAGAGATAGTTACATGCCCATTTGCCGTTTGAACAACAATTGGGTCAATGTCGCGCAGATTGCGCAGTAAACTTCTTTGACCGGTAAAGTGAAATGATGCTCCAGAGTCGAGCAGCCAATCACTTGATTTTGCAAGGTTTTTACCTTTGCAGCTCTGACACGCGTTAAATAACTTGTTGTGCACACATCGGTCTGGTAATTGAAGGAAACCTGCTCCATTCAATATAGTAGCATACATGTGGTATTTACTATTTAATTCAGCCTGCTGAGACACTGCGCAATCAGCTGCAAAGTATCGGTCAGTGTAATGCACGAGTGCAGAGTTCGAGGGGCGTACTCGAAGTACGCGTCGATGATGTCCTGGTGAATCTCTCAATCGTTCATCAGGCATCCAGCGTACTAGTCGTCGACGTCGCTGTCGTTGTCCTCGTTTCTGAGTGACACGGCGTCCTTGATATCAGAGTGGTCAGCGGGCGTCGAAGCCGTCCTCCTGTCGAGTGACATTTGCATGTCGACTTCGTCGGACCAGATGATCGGCGAGGAGTCGCGCGAGCTCGCGCTTGGCGGGGGCGAGAGGAGCTGCCTTCAACGAACTCCGGCTCAGCAAACTTTCGTTTGAAAGCGACGTTGTTCGAGTCGATGCGGGCGTCGAGCTCAGTGATGCGAGCGTCGAGCATCTGCTCGGCGTAGTCGAGGTCGGCCTGCTTGACACGACAAGCCTGCTCCGCGGCCTCGTCTTCGGCGGCCGGTGGCGGTGAACTCGTTATTCTGGGGCGGTAGCCAGCTTGACAAGCTGGTGTCGCTCCCACCCGGCCGTATCCGCTGACGCTTCTGGTCAAGGGTCGAGCCCTTGTTCAGGGCAGCGTTTTTGTCCGCGATCCACTGCTGGCGGGCAAGCTTGCAGAGCTCTGCGGCTTCAGCGGAGCTGTGCCTTGTGCAGAGTCTGGGACTCGTCGTCCTCGTCGAGGATAGGAGCGGTGTTCGCAGCTTGCGGTGTTCGATATCCCGCATGGCGTCCAGCGCGATGAGCGTTGTGCTCATTGGCGTCGACGACTTCCTTGAAGGTCCGGATGCGCTCCTGGGACCTTAACGACTCAAGCTTCTCAGCAAGGGCTAGTGCCTTGCGAGCGGGGAACTAGTTGCCGTTGGCAAGCCAGAGCTCGTGCTCTCCTTCGATGCGAGACTGAATTTCTTCGGCCTCGGACTTGGGGAGCGGCACGTCAGGGGGCGAAGTTGTTCACCACCGAGATGACCGGGCGGCAATGTAGAAGTGACTGTGGTCAGCATCCTGAGCCTTGCCCTTGCCCTTGCTTGCGCGTTTGCCGTGCTGGGTTTTCTTTCCCTTGCCGTTGCCGGCACCGTCTTGCTGCTGCTGCTTGAACTGGGGATCCTTCCCTTGTTCTTGACGGCGGTGACAGCGCTTGGCAGACTCGGTCTGCTTGCGCTGTCCACCGGAAAGCTTCCGCTGCTCCCATGCAGCGATGAGCTGCTGCCCGTACTGCTTGGGTTCAGGGCCCCCAGGTGGGGTAGGAGTCAGTGCTGTGTCCACCATTTTCTGGTTCAGCGTGGTGACGGTGGTGATGTGCTTACCGTATCCTGGTGTCTTCGAAATGAGGAGCATCAGGTGTATGTAATCGTCCACAGCTGCATGGGCTGCATCTAGGCGGTCGACATGCGCTTGGATCTTGGCGATCGCGGGTGCTGGAGACTGATCCTCGGGGATGCGGGTTTCCAAGAGGCCCCTGAAGTCAGCGTAGGCCGTACCCAGAGTATTCTGGGTGTAGGTCGACTGTAGAGACTCGTACAGGACCTTGGCTGTCATTTCATTCTTCACCGACTGTCCGATCTGGTAAGTCAAGCGAAGGTGAATGAAGCCCATGGCCCGGAGGTCGTCATTGATCCAGTCGTCGAGCTTGTCGACAGCCCTAGAGTGCTCATGCTCGTTTCCGGGTACTTCACCAGAGGCGGAGAGCGCAGGAATGGCTGGGGTGGTGCCCACAGCTGAAACTGCGGCGTGAGCGGGGCTGCTGGGATGGTGCGAACTAAGGTCGGCACCGTCGGCTGGGTTGTCAAGAGCTGACGAGAGATACCCTGAGTGCCCAGGAACGACTTCAAGGTGTCGTTCCAGTGCTCTCAGTTGGTTCTGTCGAGCACGGGGACAAGCTTCTCGAGCGAGGAAGACATTGTTAGGTTCTGTAGGGACAGAACAGTCAGTACGATGTACTGACATGGCTTTAGCCAAGGAGGGGCCCCAAAGGGCACCCTCGTGCCTGCTCAGCTTGCCAAGCAGACGGTGCGCTATGTAGCGCAACCGTCGTGCACGATGGCAGCGAACAGTACAGGCGAGTTTACCAATGAGCTGGTTGTTGCTGCCAGTGACGGGCGCTAATCAACCGCTGTCATCGCTCATAACCTGTAGAAGTGCAGCGCATACAGCGGCGTACACTCCTACCGAGGCCTAGAGAAAGCTAGGATGGTTACTCACCTGTAGGTTGGTTGATACACACGTTAGTGGGTTGAGAGTTGTAAGAGTCTTATTAGAGTATGGCGTAGAGGCTGCCTTATATACAATACAGAGTGGCTGTACTACAAACAAACACAAATAGATACCAGGTCAATAGAGAATAGGCATCATCATGGTGGATCCTGGTCGAACAATAGAGAAGATGTGAGCAGAGCGCTTATGGCGTCTATCTGACTCAACACTTGGTCCTAGTCCTGGTCTTTGCCTGTAGCTATAAAGTTAGAACTGCTAAAGACTGGTCAGGACTAGTCCAGGACTGGTCTTAATACATACCTTGTGTTGATGGTTTTGAGGGCTTATTTATCAAAAATATAAGATGCAAATCCACTTTGGCAAGAAAAAGTCTTTGAACTGTAGTTTTAAAGCAATGGTAACAATTCATTGCTGGCTATTGAAGCGAATTTAGTTATAAGTCATTCAAATTTGCTAAAGCCATGAAAATAAATACACTCAACACTTGTGGTGTGCAGTCATACATTGAGTTTCAAAGCTAAGAACTAGTATAAAAAGCAAAATCTAGCTTAACAATAATATAACACACATAGTCAGCAAGTTATATTTGACTTACAGGGTAAAGACTTAATTGGGACTAGTCCAAGACCAGTCCAGACCGGTCAAAGACTGCCTTTGGTCTTGGACCAGTCTGGACCAGTCAAGGACTGCAAAAGGACTGCAGTCCTACTAAGACTAGTCTTGGTCCAGTCTTATATCTACAGTCCTGGTCTTTTAGCAGTCCTGGTCCTGGTCCTAGTAAAAATAGCAAAAGACCGGACCGGACCGGACTTTAAAATACTAGTTATATTTGTACTATACAATCACTTGCGCTTCTATCATAAGTCTGTTTGAAACCGAATGGATGTTTACCTCACGCCACTCTATTGACTATGGAGCCACTTGAGTTACATCTGGTGATTGTCACTCTGCAAGATTTGGAATCTCAGTATGTGGAATTAGCTACATAGTACAAGTGTGGGGGTATGGATACAGTTTAATTTGATTTTTACGGCTACAGTGAAAAGATTTTTGTGATACAGTCCAAGTGATGGCGGGGCCGAGCCACCACCGTGGCATGAACGTGCGTGAATAAGGTACATAGGATGTGTGGAAAGTCAGCTGAGGGGAGAGATCAACCTGCCCTTGCAAAGGTCGCCACCTCCGCAGTGAGTCGCTCGAGCATAGCCTTCCGCTGAGCCAGCTCTCTTCACCTCCTCTGCTCGGCTTTTGGCAGCCCCCTCGCTATGCTGAGCTCCGCTATGATGAACGCTCCAAATGAATTGCATGCCTCAGCAATGAGATCGCTCTCGATGGCAGACGTGACGTGGTCTACCACCCGCTACAGGACAGCGGCCATCAGACGTGAGGCTCAACACAACACTACGCTACGCACCTTATAGGCAACCTGGAAGTAACCGCGGATGTACGCCATCATCTGCAGCTCTCTGTCGTAGCCCGATCGACCATCGTCCTCGATATCACGCTTGGGCGGGCGAGGAATCCCAGAAACGCTTGGTCCGGGGTCACTCAGGCTCCTGGCCATGCGCTGCGGCGTCGAGGCAGAGGTCGACGGGACGCCAGTAGAGGTGCTTGCCTGAATCCTGGGGGCGCTTGAACGTCGGTTCACGTATCTCACCTCCGTCTAGTTCCTCAGCCTCTTGAGATCCTCGGTTGCTCCCTCAACTTCCACCCTCTCGAGTTCGGCCACGTTTGCTTCTTTCTCCCAGACGCTCAGCTGCTGGATCTGGCCCTGCTTCTGTGCGAGCTCGAACAGGCCGTCGGGCGTACATGCGGAGGAACCGCCTACAGCGTGACCTCGAGGTAGTGTTGGTTCAGTGTGCTGACGGTGCGGTACTCGCGCGCCAGAACCTTCTGGATCTCCACCCAGACCGGTTTGCTTGTTCTGGCGACAAATCTCGTTGCCATACCCCTTTCATGAAGGAAACATTCAACATTGCGAACGAAGAACCTGGCTCGGAAGGCACTCACGAGCATCGACGAGCTAGATCTGGATGCTGCTTGAAGAGACGTTTAATCAAGTCGGCCAAGACGTCCTTCAGCATCTTCTTACACCCGTTGACCCAGATCTTGCATAAAGGTTCCCACGTCACTTGGAACTTCCTCGCGAGCCTGACCTTGACTGCCTTATTCACGCCCCTCGGGCGGGTTTTGCGCCTCACAATCCTCGAAATCGGCCCGAACGTGGGGAAGTGGGACGTAAAATGATGCGGGGACGATGTCGGGACCATGAAGCAGCTGCGGCTTCTCCGCCAAGAGGGAGAATGGCGGACAGGATCTCCGAATATCCTTGCGAAGCGTACTTGACTGTAGCATCCGCTAGCGAAGCACTGATATCCTGTTTCCTGGTGTAGGATAAACCCCAACTCAGCGTGATAGATTGTTGACGAGAGGTCGTAGAATTGAATCATTGATGACCTGAGACTGAAGTAGGGCGGAGTTGCATTCATCCAACTGACTGTCGACTCTGCAATGGCGACGCGGCACATGAGGATATGTATGACTCTCTCTCAGGTGGTACGTACTTAGCTGAGATGATTGGCACAATCTTCTCCCAGATCTTGACGACGAGCTCGTCCCTCCCTACATTTCCCGCCTCCAGAGGCCCTGCCCAGCGCGCATCTTCGCTGAAACATCTCGAGGTCATCGACCTGATCTGAGACGCCGGTGAAGATGCAATGTATAGCGCTTGTCGTAGGAGGATACTTCTTTGCCAGCAGAGAGAGGAGATTGTCGCCAAGCTCAGCTGACCCACCGGAGAAGGCAAGGTCCGGTTTGCTCAGAAGACCTGTGATTCAATAAGTTGGTCATTGCGTGCGTAGTGCAAATCTGTACTCACTGATCGTACGCTCTCATGGGATCGACGTCGTTCAACAGTGCGAGACACGCATCACTTCCGTCTGCTGCTCGTTGGTGTCAGTGCATGAGTTGCGCGCAAATAGACAGGGTACATACCACTCATGGGGGTCATTTTGAGAATGATATCGTGCTCGTCCAAATGCGGGTGAATCGCGGTCAAGCTTGCCATGTCAGGCGATGATCGAAGACCTGGATAGCGAAGTGTAAGCAAGTGAAGCATGGTTAGATATGAGAGCCTGAGGAACATTGGAATACGTGCCTAGTAGCTCCACGAATGTCCAGTTCAACAATCCCGGTCCAGAAACATGCACCCGAAGTATGTTCTTCGTCGTGAGTAGCTCGTGGCGAAAAGTGGCAATGTCCGCGTTCGAGATCCTCGTAAAAGTCTCGGCAGGGCTGGAAGGGCTCAAGAGCGATGCAAACGCAAGATGCATCTCACGTTCAACGAAACGGAGTTTGGTGTGTACAGGACCAAAGTCGACATCGAGCGGCACATCTAAGCGGTCACCATGTGCAGTGAAATAAGTTCTGGTGCTGACTTGATAGGATAACGGCGTTGTAGAGGACGAGAAGTGCACTTCAATAGTGGGTCGTACCGCTGCTTCCTCGAGGCTAGGAAGTCGCACCTGCGTAGAGTAAGCAGCATGCAACAAGACAAGATATGAATACTGACCCCTGTCACTGCTTCAATCACGCTTGTCTTTCCAGGAGAAATGGTCCCCAGCAACCGCTATTCGCGGGAGTATCAAGTGCCGCTCGACGCTAGGGAAGACCATTAAAGTTTCGCTCCATCACGGAGAGTCTATGACATACGCACCTCTCAACTTGAAGACCAGCGGGTGGTGGTGAGGGCTTCACGATAGACGCGAGCCAGCCGGTTCTGGATGGTGACCGATGGTGGTCCTGATGTGGCTATGGAACAGAGCGACCTACGTGCTGGATGCCATAGTAGTGAGTGTTCGATAAGAGAGTGTATAGATGCGATTTTTCAGAGCAACGAGAAAGAATTAAGATGCTGTTAGGGCTGGCGAAGCGGGGTGTCGACGACGGCCTGTAGAGTATGAGAGGGTGGTGGTGGTGGTGGTGGTTGGAAAACAAGCCTGAGACCGACACCATGCCCCAGACGTCAACGTCTAGTTTGGGAGCTTCGACTTGCTGGAGCTCCGAATCGGGATTCGTCCAGGACTCTTCACACCTTCACAAGACGAGCCGGCTGTCTTGCTCGGGAATTTGAGAAGACGCATGCACTACATGCAATTCAGCGCAAGCAGCAAACTAGTAGCTGTTCGAAATCATAAGACAACCTGTATATCCAGGAGAAGTAAGTAAGCCTGCTGTTATATGCCGCTGACATAGTACTTGACCTGCGTGAAGCTTCTCAAAAATTGAATGATGTATATGATAGTTGGCTGTACACCGATACTCAACCACGTTGTTTGAGGGTGCTCTATAGAGGCATTGAGACAGACAACTTATATTCAAGATGAGAGCTTACCTTCCGATATGCCTAGAAATGCCACCTAGACGGAGGTGAGACTAGAAAGTTGCAGACCGACAGCTTCCGGAGTTGCCGGATCTAAGGAGCGCAAACAATCCCTCGTCGGAATTGCTCTTTCGCGCGAAATCAGTAAGCTATCTCCGCTAGACGAGTCACCTTGCTTGCAAGGTAACTGCGAAACCTTTAATGTGAAGCCACTTTTCGTCCTACCGGCATTTGCCCGACGCCCATCCTTTTATCAAAATAAGGTCTTGGGGACGGCGCGGGCACTGCGCATAACGTCGAGAACGGTAAGAGTGATGGTGTGCAGCACCCGAGAGGGTGCAAAGCAGCGTAAGGATAGGTACAAGTATGTGAGTGACCGATATATGCTACGAGTGGTGTCGGGTGCAGTAAGCATAGTAACGGTACCTTAATAACACTAAAATACCGAAATCTGACACTCCCCTTCAAGCCCTGCAGTGAGAAGACGACTGTAGAGGCTTGCAGTGAAAGAACAAGAGAGCAAGGGTAAAGGGAGATATAAAAGAATGAATGTGGATATGGGGTTCAATGGATATGTGCGAAGCAAGACTTAGGGACATGGGGCGAGACGAAGGTGACAAATGGGGTAAGCAAAAACTCAATCCAACTGAGAACGTCACGAGGGCAAAAACCGAACGCGCATCCGAACACATCGGATGGCGCACCAAATCGCACGAGTACTCCGACTCCAGCGCGTGCATCAAGCCAACACTTGGCGATGCTGGTCACCCAATCCAGGGGACGGCGGCACGGTCAGCAGAGTCTTCGACGCTGAGCCAAGCGCAGCGAAGTTGGCCCGCTGGATCCACGTCCGATAATTCGTTCCGTCCGCCTTCAGCGAAGGGACGGACGAACGCCTTCTGGATGGTGTCGGCAGCACTCGGCATGTCGACGGAAGTGGGCGTGAGCGCGTGGGATAGGGACTGGGTTCGATTGAGAGGATGAGGACGGCGTAGGACTCGGAAGAGAAGCGCGTTGCCGTGCGATCCGGTGGACCTGTTCTGGAGCGATGGGAGCGACCCAGGGTTCGTCACAGGCACCGAGAGGACGGTTTTCGCGGTTGGGGCAAGGTTGCTCCGGGCAGGCGATCCAATGAACGTCGAGTTCAGGGTCTGGATCGTACCAACGATCGGTGACGTCGGTCTTGTCGAAGACGTGCGAAGCGTTGTCACAGGGATGCTGCAAGCCGGTGCGGCGACTGGACATCGCCCGGAGGGGTGGGAACGAAAGGAGTGTGTGAGAGACCACCAGGGTGAGAAGCGAGAGTAGACGTCGATGTCAAAACCTCTCGGGGCTTATAACCTAACAAAGATATGCGCAGATATCTGAGTTCGCAAGGGTCCGGCTCGCAAGGCGGACGCGCGTGAGGCTTAACTAACAGACGGACGGTCAGTCCGAAGCTCAGAGTATGGGAAAGTCTCTGATGTATGTATTCACCTAACAGACGGACGGTCAGTCCGAACTACAGCAGTATGTGAGTACATGACGTGTCCGTGAGAACGAAGGGCTACGCACGCTCAGAGTATGGGAAAGTCTCTGAGAGTGCTCGAACGGAGAGAGTGGGTATATAAGAGAGTGATCGGTTGCTCGTAGCGAGCCTAGAAATTAAGGGACAGGGACGGAGAACGAGTCAGGGGGTAAACGAAACAAGTCCGTACTAGGGAATCGATAGACCTTGTGGCGCTGATGCGCCGATGCGCCAGGGCGTCTATGCGCACTCAGTCTCCAACTTCGACACCTTTCCCACGGCCGTTCCCTTCCTCGCCGTCGTCCTGCTTAATCAGCACACGTTTACACCTGTACAAACCCAAGCAAGGTTTTCGTCGGCGGAGCCGGCACGTATCTAGTTGATATATGGCACTCGAATATATTCAACCCCTGGAATATGTGTATAGGCAAGTCCTGGGTCGCTATGAGTGCGAAGCGTTGAGGATGACTCGGCCTAGACCCAGGCAAAGTGTCGTGCCACGTGTTTTACACGCAAGTGCTGTTGTCCAACCGGAATAGGCAACCGCTCTGATTTGAACCCCACCCTGCAGTGAGGTTCCACCCTAGGACACAGTTGCATGTACAGCCGCGAACCAGCCTCAACAATTTGCAGGATAGTGCCCTAACAAGGAGCTGAAGACAACTGGATGGTATGCCTTAGATTGATGCGCCAAACAGGCACACGAACACGAGGCTACTCGACGCCCGCCGCTGCGAGCGAACCGGCCCAACGATCGCCGGGCGTACAATGGAATCATATTCGGCGAGCAGCCCAGTCAGCCCGGGTGGCGAACGCGACGTCGCGACAGCGCTTTGTTGATTCTGAATCAACAAGAGGCTGACCGGCGCCTGACGTCCACCTCGAACATATAAAGCCCGCCTCCATCGGTCTTCTCTCCTCATCTCGCCTTTCAACCCGCTCTCATCGAGGTGGTGGGTCTTGTTCACTCGGCCTCACAAGTGAGGCCAGTGGGCAAAGCCTGGCGTAGTGAGTATGGCTTGCTCTCTCTCCGTAAGTGTCGTGAGGACACAAGCTCGACCTCAGATGCTTGGGCTGCGGTAGCTTCATGCCCTACCTCTGCACTAGACTTGCTTGGCTTCGAGCTTCACATGTGAGGAGAGAGAGAGGCGAACTATCAGGGGTAGAAAGGGCTGGCCTCACTGACACGACGAAGACTGACAACAAGTACATAGGATCACCTGGAGCCGATGCCAGAGCCGACGAACAAGACCGCGCCGACTGCGCCGACGGAGCACGCCCTGGACGAGGACGCCACCAGAGCCGAGGACGAGGACCGGGACTCAGTCCACTCATCGAACAGGGGATGAAGCTCTCCTAGGCGAAGAGAAGACTATCGAACGGGTGGATGAAGCTCCCTAGGCGAAGAGAAGATAAGATCAACACAGAGTGGTGGAGAGACCCTCGAGGCGAAGACGTGACACCGGGAGGGCCCCGTCTCGACTCGACCGTTGAGGAACAGAGCCCGGCGGCGAGCTCACCTATCAAGGTACGTCCCGAGGGAGGGCGAACATCGCGGCGACGTTCGTCCTGATGCCGGCCTTTTCGTGGTCCTCGGGATAAGTAGCTTCTGGGTTTAGCAACGAACCCAGGAGTGAAACCAACTCGCATCGAATTTCCTTTGTGTATGCATTTGTTGCTGACCAGTGCTTTAGGTTTAAGTCTTTGTCAAGACCCTCTCTAGCCCTACCACATCAGGTTGTCGCCGCCTTGTACTTTTCACTACACTGATACATGATATGTCTTTCCCGTTGTAGGTAGTGATTGGCAAGGGTAAACCTCCATACTCAGAGGGCAACCCTTACCCTTACCCTCCAATACCCTTACCCTCATGAAGGATAAGGGTTGAGGGTTGCCCTTCAAACCCTTGCCAAAATAGGCTGAAAATGGTGCTTTGAGTGCCTTTCCCCACTTACTTATAATGTCAGTCTTCTATTTAAGTGGCTTGCATTGGTATAGAAAGCACTTACAACACTTGCAGCCCTCTCTAGCAATATGCCTAGCACTTGATTACAGACCCCTGCCAGATAAGGGTTAACTTTCCTCAACCCTTACCCTGACCCTCTGTACCCTTACCCCTAACCCTCGGAGGGTTTGCAAACCCCTGCCTATCACTAGTTGTAGGTCGCCTACGTCGCCCATGCCAGTGGTATGTGGTTCGGCTGTAGAGGCTCGGCCACCACTTACTGACCCAAATCGTCACTCTATCCTAGCCGTTTTTCTGACGTCCAGGGCAGGCGGCAAGGGCTGCAGTGTATTCTATGCACTTAGTCACGTTGTCCCCCATTTGCTATGTCAGCGATGCTGCGTACATGTTCGTAGCATAAGTATTTATGCTTAGACTCTCATATTAGTTGTCTCCGACGGTGGCTTGAGTGACATCAGACCGCAGAGTTTCTTTGGGACGCAATTACGGCGGGTGTCGCATGTGTGTAAATGCACACACTTGCCTGGCTCATGACGGAGTACTGTTGGTTTCTTTGGCTTCCTGGCTGCCTCCTTAGCCTTCCTTCAGCATCGTAAGGAAATTGGCCCTCTTCGATGCACCTGTGTGGACTCCACTCTCTGACGCCGCTCCTTCCCATTGTCTTCTACCAATGTCTAAGACTCGAACAGGACATCCTGTCGTTCTTCCTCCTCCTCTCATCTCTTTGTGGACAATTGTGTCGCAAGTGTTATAGGCGAGGCTTGTAACGCGAATACTTACATCTGCCTCAGGTCTGCCACAGATTTATCAATCGCGAAACCTACGAAAAATTCCCGGCTAGACATTCAAATGTGTGTAAGTCCTGAGGCTGAGAGAGAGAGAGAGGTGGAAGTAGGTGAACGTGAAGTAAGCCAACGGCCCGGGAGCGACAGGCGCAGATGCCGCAGGTCACGGAAATGTGATCCGTCATTGGCGGCATGGCTCTGCCCTCTGCTGTAACTCACGTTTGTTCAAGTTGTGCGACTATGGGCACTGTAAAATGTAATTGGCACACTCATGTTATGCTCGTGGAGGCGGGCATCTATAGGGCATCTATGCGAATGCGTTCTAAGGAAGACGCTGCGTGGGCTTGCGAACGCAAGCCATAACCTGTTGAGTCCAGCAACCACGTCGCTTGCCGATTCGGGCCACAAGTGTGACCTTCCCGCTTCCGACCGACGGCAGGCGGCCCGGGCTGGCGGACCTCTGAGTCGCGCACCCTCAACCTCCTCTGAACGCAGCGTATCGAAACCTCCTTGAATATCGTTGGCCATCTAAGACGTGTTAACTTGTATTTAGACTGCTCCAATACACTTAGTGTGCATGGCAAACGCCTCCGGAGAGGTCTGCCAGGCCGGCTTGCCGGCAGAGCCGGCAGGCAACTCTGGCAGAGAGGTGGCAGCACTTGGGCAGACGCTCGGAGGGATCGACCAGAGGCAGCCAGAGGCCCGCCCCATCACCCAAATTGGGCATGACGGAGGGCCGAAAGTGACCGGCGTTCACAATGGCAGTGGTTTCTGGAGGTTAGGA
>JAKOGH010000389.1:0-23561 GCA_024811115.1 Terana coerulea
AAGGTAACACTGTAGGCAAAGCCCGATTTGATTTAGGGCACTCGAAAAGTGTTTGAAAGGTCTTACTTTGTCATCACGTGATCTCATAATTACCATATATGGAAGGAGATGGGCGAAAAGGAAGATCTTTCAGGGGCTTTCGGTTGCTTTCACGGGCCCAAAATCTGGCTCTGCCTGCAGTGTAAGCACAATGAGTGCTCAGTAGGGACTTTTGGCACCAGAATATATTCCGGCCCAATTTGGTAGCCACCCAAAAGGTTGCTATCACGGCAGGACCCGAGGTTAGAGCCCTGCTAACTGAGGGGCCAATGGGGCGTGTACCTTGGATCCCGCCATGATGGCTGTTGATGCGAGCCATTTTAGGAGGCATACCAAATGAGGACCGGAATATATTTCGGTGCCAAAAGTCCCTAGTGTGGCACTGGCCAAAAAACCCGAACAGGTAAGTGTTGGCTTTGGATGCTAACAAAGCCAAATAAAGGCACATTGGCTCGTCAACCATGAGACACCGCCGTCCACAGTTTGTCCTGGACGCATGCAGTAATAGATACAAGCCAGTTATGCCGGCGGAAACCTTGCTTGAGCTTGTACAATTGCAAAGTGTGCTGAATATAATCCGGCAGCTGTGCGAGAAAAGGAGAATATAGGCAGGATACACTGCGGAACCCAAGAGATAAATCCTGGGGATTTATTATGTCAACATGTGGGAGTCTGAAATAAAATGGCCAGCATAAGTTATGCGGATTGATCAAATATTCCATTTCAGGAGATATACAACCTAAATGAACGCATAAATCTGCGCACCTAACTCTGTATCCTTCTCCAATAACTCACAGAGCTTTATTCTGACAATAAATCCCTTGTATCTCTCATAGCTGTTCCGTGGATTTATAATGGGCATTACTTGTAAGCAACAAGATAAATTCCTTGCACAAATACAAAACAAGTCGTACATGTATCCAGCATGAAATAGACAGAGGTCTTCAGAATACATCCACAGGATTTATTGTGGCAATATATTCCATCTAACTCAGCGAGAGATATCGAGGACACATGGTCGACATAAGTAAGATAAAGAACGCAGATATATTCATTATAAATCACGTACCACATATCTCTAGGATAAATTCAGCAGGACCTTGGACACTTAGAAACATAGATGTCTGCTGAATGTAGTAGTTAGACATAGACTCATTCAATATGAGACTTTTGATTACTGACAACAAACTTACTAGTATGCACATTGATATATTCAAATACAACTGCAAATCAAGTAAGGACTATCTTGAACTTTTGCATACATTGCACAATGGCAGTGTATTTGTAGAACTTTGCTGCCCAAGTTAATGACCTCAGCCAGATCTGACTGATGATGCTAACGCTAGCCAACGTCAAAACAGCGCAGTCTGGCCGAGGTTGTTAACTTGGGCAACAAAGTTCTATGAATATGCCGCCATTGTGCAAAGTATACAAAAGTTGATAGCTCTCACTAGATTTGCAATTGTATGTGAATCTACCAATGCGCATTGTGTGTTTAGTGTCCATAATCAAAAGGCTTATGTTGAATATGACTAACTCCTATTTTTCAGACATCTTTGTTTAAGTGTCTGAGGTCCTGCTGGATTTATCCTGAAGATATGCAGTACATGATTTATGATGAATATATCTGCGTTCTTTATCTTACTTACATCAACCATATGTCTTCAATATCTCTTATTGCGTTAGGTGGAATATATCACCACAATAAATCCTGCCGGATGTATTTTGAAGACCTCCGCCTAGTTTATGCTAGATACATGTGCGACTTGTTTTTTAATTTATCTAGTTGATTTATCTTGTTGCCTACAAGTAATGTGCCCATTATAAATCCACAGAAAAGCTACAAGAGATATGAGGGATTTATTCTCAGAGTAAAGCTCTGTGAGTTATTGGAGAAGGATATAGAGTTAGTTAGGTAGATTTACGCATTCATTTAAGGGATATATCTCCCAAAAGGAATATCTAATTAATGCGCTGACTTATGCTGGCCATTTTGTTTCAGACTACCACGTGTTTACATTATAAATCCCTGGGATTTATCTCTTGGGTTCTGCAGTGACAGCGATAGTGAAGGGAGATGATCGTGGGAAATACAGTCATCAACCGAGATCTTGGCTAGTGAAGCCAAATGATGCACTGTGGGCTCAATTCTTCGTAAAATAGCGGAATTGTGCGCTCACTGAATGCAAAACATGTTATCTACAAGGTGCAGATTTTTGCATGATTTTAAATCACGTAATACATGTGGTACAGGCTGTACAGTTCGGTGAGTGCTAAGCGCCCATTTACCAGGATCTCAGCAGGTACTTTTGTTCTTAGCTCACAGAGTGTTTCCTGCTTATTTTGAGGGAATTAAATGTCGGCAGTAAATTCAGTGGACTGCTCTCAATCTGCCTGCCATGTATATTCGTATGATTTACTTCAGGTAGGCATAAGTATGATGAACATGGTAGCATGCTTGGGCGCCAAGATGTCAGCTTCCAAATCTGGTAGTTCTATAATAACTGCAACTTGTCGAATTTATTACTACAGCACAACATACCGTGAGCAGTTATTGTGCTACAGACACTAAGAAATAACTAATGCGCTCATGTCCATCTAACTTTATTTTGGAAATACTGATGTGCTGTGGTACAGGAGGTGTTCTGCCGAGATCTCCATGCTGCTGAGTAGATGATAAGATGCTGTAATGCAGAATGTGCAGGAATTGATCTTTCTGGGCGCTTGTCCCAGTTAGTGTTGCCACAGTGTAGCTTGACTTGACTTTGACTTGACTTTTGATGGCTGATCCTTTTGGGAAAGTCAAGTCAATTTAAGTTGTTTCCAATCAACTGCCTTCAACTCCAGTTGACTGAAGTCAATCTTTCAAGCACTCCTCCCCTCACTCCACAATTTTGACATCATACTTCTGCACTACTACCACATGAATACCTTTGTTAGAGTATACTTCATCTGCTCCCACCGATTTGGGCAGATGCAACAGCTACAGGGACATGAAATTGTGTTTAAGCCGTCGAGGACAATGTGATGGACCTTTATCAACTCTCGGCGCTTGTGGCACTGATCCGCTTCCAAGCTATCTGTGTGCGCTAAAAGCACATATTTGCAGTTGCACCCTCGGTGCATCCATTTCGCCCTACAGAGAGGGTCAAGTGTTTTACAAGGCATATATTATGGACAAAGAAGTGATATTGGAGTATTTTAATGTCGATTTATCCTGCCAGTCATCTGGGCTATTCAAAACTTGCATGACACCTTCCAATTTAGGTTGAAGTCGTGACTCCAGTCACAAGTCAGTCAAAGGCGAGTCAAGCTGACATATCAGCCAATCACACAAATTGACTTGACTGCAGTGTGACTTGACTTTGATGACTCATGACTGTTGAGTCACACTGTGGCAACACTAGTCCCAGTCTTCCAAGACCTTCGAGACCTCCAAGACTCCCAAGTTGCCCATATTTGGCCAAATAGCACTGACTGATGGCGCATCATAGGGTGGCGCCCTGAGTCGCTCTTACAGTGCTTTGCATATGAAACCGGAAACACCAGATTTTCTTGCCTTGTTTGTCCCGTACAGATAGAGCCTTATAAGGTAAGGGAACAGTCACAGGGCGTCACCCTCCGTTATTTGGGCTTGAACACATGACGAACACGTTGTAGAGTGTTCTGCTCGCTCGACTGCTTGTTCTACATAGTACAAGCCATGTCACCCCATTTATTCGACAAAATGCACGAGCGCATCATTGTTTAGCGCTTCAAGCACGGCAGAAATGTAAGGTAGCGGCCATCAGGAACGGGCACCCCTTATGTAAGTGTAACGCTCGTCGACTGGGAGAGAGGACTGGCGTTACGAGAAGTTCCCATGACCAAAAAACTGGAATCAACTTTGGATTGCGAAGGAAACTTACCCGCCTCCTCAAGAAGACGGGCCTTAAGTAGCTACGGTACAATCACTAACTGTACAGTAACCAAACACGGAATAACACGATATGGAAAGGAGTGAACGAGCGAAGCTCAGGAGGACTGGAATGGGGGACTGGAATGGGTCTGGGAGTGAGATCCGACGGGTAAAGTAAGTAACAGGAATCACGGATCTCTATAATCGCCCTTCGGATGTTGTGAAATGCATCCTACTTGACGTTCTCGTCCTCGAGCTCGCTGAGCTACGTCCATGTCAGCGTCGCGGGCGGCCACAAGAGTAGCGGAGGCGCTAGGGCCAGGACCTCCGGTACCCTTCTCCGTGCCAGCGCTTCCGGAAGCCCTTTTCTTGCCCTTCTTGAACCAAGCCGTCAATGATGACGATGAGCCCTCACCCTTGCCCGACTTCTTCTTCAACAGAGCGGCCTTGATGTCGTTGTTGGGCTTCATCCTCGAAGACCCCTTAGTGCGAAGGGACTGACTGAGGTAAGTAAGATAGTCATCCATCATCTTCTGCCTCTTCTCCTTCTCCAGACGCTTACGCTCCTTCTCCTCAGACGACACTTCTTATAGCGCTGCTAGCCCTGGGCCCACTCGTACATCGCGACACGCTCGGTTTCGCGCTCAGCCTTTCGGCAGCGGAAATGGGTAGAGGGCCGGCTTGTAGAGAGGGCCACATCTTTGACAGAAGGAGGTACGCCGCGAACCGTGACTGTGCTGTCGGGAGCGAGATCACTGAGCTTGTACGTGCAGGCGTCGTCCTGGTTGAACAACGCTCGCGAACTGGGCGTAGCCGCCAACGAGGTCAAAGCCGGCACCGCCAGCGAGTCCATTCGCGAACTTCGCAATTGAGGTACAGGATATCGCGAGCCTATTCGTTCGAGTAGGAGTAGGTGATTTTATGAACAGAGTCGCGCAGGAAGACCACGCCCCTGGGGCCCTGGATGAGGTAGCGATTGTGCATGCCCATGATGACCAATGTGAAGAGTAGAGTAGCGAGGAATGCAATGAGCAGCTGGGGTAAGGGTTGCGATGGGTGATGACAAGCGAGTAACAGGAGCGACGAGATGTTCGAGATGATACAACGTGAGCGAAACTGGGTGCGAGTGACGGATGGTGGTGGAGGCGGTGTACGAAGTTGAGCAGGATAGAACGGGAGACGAGGGATAGTCGCGCGGCGAATGCGGGCGAACTGGGAAGATATGAGAACGGGACGGCCCTCTTATAACACAACGAGCACGGCCAGGTCCCATGGATACCGAGCTGACGAACATTTGTGGGTCGTCGGCGGGAGGGTGTCCCCTCCCTTCAGGTAAGTCATCGATAGAGCTTACGCTGGCTGCGCTGAGATAATTGTCCAACACAGTGAAGTGCTTGATGGTGGCGTAAGGCACAGAGGTGGTGTCGCCCGACTTAGCCTCAAAATTGCAAGTGTGCCCGAGCCTCAATGTGCAGTAAGCTTATCTATGGCCCATTCATTTTCTTGGTCTTCTAGCTCACTAATCTGGCTCGCTAGGCAACCGGGAAAAGGCGATCATCGTTAGGCACATGGGCCCTGAGCAGCGAGAGTGGAACACATTATGTATTATCTGCGGAGGTCAGACGGCAAGTCGAGCTTATATGAATTATTGCTGTAGTTCTCGAGAATTAGGTAAGGACCAATATACTTAGGAGTCAGCTTGCGAGCTAACCCCTTAGGCAGAGAGATATTCTTTGTCGAGACGTAGACAAGGTCTTCCCGACAAACGGAGCGGGCCGACGCTTACAATTAGCCGTCAGCGCGTTTGCTTTACCCGCGCTTCGCAAGGATATTGTCATGCGCTGCCATAACTGCGAACTTCACCTTCTGGGCATATGCCCGAACACCGAGGTACTCATCATTTGACGTGTGCTCCCAAATCATAAACCTAGGCATCCACCGTATTCAGGAAGAATAGGGCATATCCCGTGCTATTCGACCGGAAAGGTTGATGGCAAATTCAATGGCGAGCAACTTCTGCACCAAGTCCTTCTGGGTGTTGTTGACACACTGTCAAAGCATGGTGGTCACCATGCAATTGGTACGTTCTGTTGAGCCGTCCAGAGCTCGGGGTGGTAAGCGCTCGGCGTCACGAAGTTCTACGCCGAGGAGCTCATAAAGCCTTTTCCAGAATATGCTAGTAAACAGCATGTCACGGTCTGATACGATAGCATGCAGAAGGCCATGGTGTTTATACACCTCTGCGAATATAAGCTCTGCGATTTCCGAGCATTATAAGTGCTCTTGCTGGGAATAAGATGCACCATGGCAGTCAGCAGGCAGATAACGACTGTGATCTGGTTGTAGCTGCTATCATGATTGGACGACTCTGGCAACAGGCCGACAAAATCTATCCCTACAGCTTCCTATGGGGAGCTTGGAACAAGTAAGGGATTCAGCAGCCCGTATGGCTTTTGATTGCTGGGCTTACTGCGCTTGCAGGTGTCGCAAGACTCACAGTATTTCAGCACATCAGCGCCCATGGATTTCCACCACACATGGTCCTGCAGGAGCCATAACGTCTTGACTGACCTAAGATGGGCCAGTAAAGAATGCGCGTGGGATATCAGGATCTCATGGACACTCGCGAGGGCCAACACGAACATCAAGGGATGCAAAGTTGCTCAGTTCCATTTTTGGTGAGTATGATCAAACTGTGAGAGACCCGAAAGTTCTTATAAGCCTTTGGGTTCTCTAGGATAGCTGCAAAGAATGTGTCTTTGCCGTACTGGTTGCACACAAGATCCGGGACATGGAATCTGTCGGCTTGGGCAGCCAGCAAGTCCAGCAGAGGACTGTCGGCCACGTCTTCAACAGACGAGCCACTTACGCCCTCTGCATCGGGTGCGGAAGGGTCAGCGGCAGGCATTTCTTGCATCGGTACTGATAATAGAGGTGCGTTGTTGGCTGATGCCCTTCGCGTTGTCTGTATTGACTGTATTGTGTACAGGTTTGGTGCTGTGTCCTGCACCTTTGCCCTCTGGTTGCTCTACTAGTCGAGGACCATGGAGAACGACTTTATGAATGCGCTTGGCAAACTCCTTGGCTATCTCGGGACGTCCCATTTCGGCCGGTGGCACCTGCACATGTTGGCACATACTGTGGCACAACTGCGGCACGTCCTGGCTGGAGTGTTCTGCTGCACCCTCTCAATCGACGAGAACAGGCATTGAGATCGCAAATGAAGCCAGCCGAAGAGGGAGGTCCTCATCATCGTCGAATTGGGTGAACTTGGATGGTGCACGGACGGTGCCCGGCGCGTCATTGGAGTACATCTGTGACAGCACATCCAGGGAGCTTGTTCTCGGCCCTGGAATATATTCAACTGTAAAGTTGAATTCTGACATGTGCTCGAGCCAGCGAGCCTGCTGTGCAGACAGATTCTTCTAGTTCAGCAGGTGCGTCAGGCCTTTGTGATCAGTCACTCAAGTGAACTGACATCCGACTAACAGATCTCGATGGCGCCTCATTGATTCAACGCCCGCGAGCATCTCAATCTCATGCACTGGGTAGTTGGCCTGAGCCGACGTCAGCTTTGCTAAATAAAAGGCTGCGACCTTTGCTGTGTGGCGGTCGGGACCTTGCGCAATGACGCCTGCGACGCCACTCACTGAGCCGTCTGTAATGAGCCAGATGGGCGGTGCACCTTCCGAATAATCAAGGGGCACACGGTGATGGTCCCAATGTGCCTGAACGAGAGTCTTAATCTCGTCAAACACGCGCTGGTGCGTCTACCGTTCCATTGGAAGCACCAGTTCTTTGCAGTCAGCTCAGTCAAAATACCCATAGGAATACGGATGGCATTGTCATCGTTGGTGAGGTACCCAACAGACCCAAGAAACCCAAGCAGTAAGTCCTTGCTGGTGGGTATCTTCCAGTTAACAACTGAGTCCACCTTATCAGAGTCCATGCGAATGCCCTTATTATCAATGATGTGACCAAGAACCTTGAGCTCGGAGCACAAGAATTTGAGCTTGTCCCTATTAAGGTAAAGCTTCTCTTTATGAAGAATATCCACTACAATTTTAACATGCTCAATATGCTCTTCCGAGCGTATTAGAATATATCAGGATGTCATCGAGATAGACGTCCATGAATACACCAATATATTGGCCGAACAGGTGATTCATCAACATCTGATGCGTAGCTACTGCGTTGCAGTCACCTTGCTGGAGAACGAGACCTACCATATTACCATCTGGTGTGGTCATAGCTGTGCGTTCAACATGATCGAGTTCAACCTGTATGCACTTGTAGGCGTCCTTCCCATCAAGAGAAGAATGAAACAGTTTCCGCGCAACTCGGCGGAGGATGCCGTTCATGTCCAGCAAAGGTGAGGTCACCTTCACCGTATTCTTATTGCGCTCACGCAAATCAAACACACAGCACAACTGAGGAGCAATGCCTCAACTCCCTGTACCAGGCTTCGTCAGGAGAAGCATCAGCGAGGTGTTGCGTGCATTGGACATGAGCTAGCATTCTGATCGCAGGTCGCATCCCGTTTCTTGGCCCATAGCTCGCGCAGAGCATCAGGGCACTTCAACGGCTGCCATGGGATGACCTTCGAAGGCTCTCGTAGCGGGATCTGATGATTGATTGCCCGCAGCGAGGGCAATGGAGTATCGCTAGCGTTTGAGCTGGCTATGGGCCGGGCGTACTTATGCAGATACTGACGAGCACGCTCTAAGTAATCGTGATACACCTCCGCTGCACGTGATTCAAGCTCGCGCACATTGGACCCTTGTAAAGGTTGCGGCTCATTGCTGCCAATAACGACCGTTGTGGAGTTCATACCAGCTGGACGCGATGCTGAAACCAGAACGGCGTCCCCAAGATCACGTCATAATTCGAGAGGTTAGCAATATCCCAGTACCGTGGGCTTTTAATATCCTGATACTGAATCTTGGCCTTACAGCCTACACTGATCTTGGCCTTAAACCCTTGCACTGCAAGATGCAGTGGGATCTGCTTCGCGAAGCTCGAATGGCTTCAAGTTCAGCCTGACACACCAACCAAGAACTCAGAAAGTCTGCAGAAGACCCGGAATCCAGCAGCGCCCGAATGGGCTTGCCTTCAATATTTACAACAACAACTACTGGAGTCGGTGCAGCGATGGCGAAAGTCCTTTGGAGTCGACGTGTTCTGCTCTAGAGCAGGCGTTGTCTCAGTACGAATGGCATTCACCTCGACATGGTCGCGCTCGGGCACAGCCGTTGCGCTGTTGTTTGGCGTCTCATCCGGCCCATTGGTGGCCTTGCGCTCACCAAGCATTTCTCCGTCAAAAGGTGGCGCAGCTCACTGTCGAGGCTGTTGTCACCATGGAAGAAATCATCGGCTATGGCTTCGGCCTCATGAGCTCGCGCCAGGTGGCCACTGCAAACAAGTTTGCGACATCGAACCATGGGTTTGCCAGCGCTGCGCGGTCAACGAGGCTGGACGTGAACAGGTACCCATCATGGATATGCACCGTCGACAGGTCTACGCTATTCTTGAAGCAAGTGAAACACTTGCTGGTCAGCCAGTAGCTCATATATTCTTGCCATGCAGTGGGATACAGCACCTCTTGGTTGAGCAGCTGTTCGACTCCGAGAGCCAAGGCGTCCCTCATGCGTTCGCCATGAATGGCCTTACGCTGGCACCTTTGGTGCTCGAAGCTCTTGCAACCTGGTGGTGGTACCACCAGAGAAGGTTGAAGTCTGGATCTCAGATCCAGGACCCCGTACAAACATATCTGCTACTGGATGCACGCCTATAATGATGTACTGATCATTTTCCAGGTGATACACCGAACCGATGGACTGCAAGTCAACCTCATGGTCAGCTTCATATTGCGCCTCAGCAATTCTCGTGCAACAATACGGCACATGACGCCAAAGGGCCCTGTGGGCCTGTGCAGCGTACAAGTCATGGACGCGCCTATACGGACGCCCCTCTTCGGATGTTATAGGCATCTCTACCGGTGGTAGCAATGCAGCACGTTCCCAGTCAATATGACTGAGAGACGACGGAATGGATCCCTGGTTGTCGGCCTCAACTTGCTCTGCAAGCGTCATGTTTTCCAGAAAATGAACAACCTCATCCTCGCTGTCTAAAACCGCATCACTATCAACCTCGACCGCATATAGGGTAAGCCCGTCTGCAGCCTCAGCTGATTCAGCTAACATGCGAAGTTATTCAGTACCCTCTAGATCAAAGGTCAAACTATTCAGTGAGATGCCTGGTAGTTTTCCGCAGCGATCCAACCGTGCTGAATTAGCCTTAGGGCAGTTCGCGGGCCATATGCCCGGCCTCCCGACAGAGGCAGCACTTGTCAGCAGCCTGAAGATCTGCTCGGTCCTTCTCAGACAGCTTAGAGCGGTCCTGAGGCTTTTGACTCCTGAACGTGGAAGATGGCGCCTTGGAGCCGCTCTTAGACTGGCTGTTGCCCTGTGGACGACGCAAGTGTGTGTCTTGATGGTCGGGTCTGCGTCAGCTGTTGCCTCCACGCCTTCGCCGTGACTACTGCCTTGCCCTCTATTGCCAGGACCATGCCTACCGGGGCTAGGATCATTACGACCACCGCCTCCGCCACCTCCGTGACTGCCACCTCCCGCGCTCTGTCCAGCCAAAGCTGAAACTTCGAAACGGATGGCTGCCTCTACCACTTCGTTCCATGACGGTGAGTAGGGGAGTATTGGAAGCGCCATAGCTCACGTTGGAGGTAAGGGCTCAAACTGTTCCATAATTTGATCACCTTGTCCCACTCAGAGACAACACCAGCCATCATGTACAGAGTTTTTAGCTCATGCACAAAGGCCTTGACTGACTTATTGCCCTGAGTAGCATCGCGCAGCGTTGTAAGCTGCTGCAGCCGGGAAGTTCACTGGGAAACAATGATTGAACAGGCCATAGAATAACTTGTGCAAATCCCAGGCCCTCGGATTATCTGAAACCTCAAGCGTATAGAACGCGTACAGCGTCACCAGTGAGGTAGTTCGAGACAATAGCTGTGTATTGCAACTCATGAACATTGTATCCATCCAGATAAGCTTCCATTTGCTGAACAAACTTATAGAAGATATGTACATCAGCCTTGCCATTGTACTTCTCAGGCTCGTGAGGCTTATATACGGCATGCTTTACTTTGTGAGCGGCCTTCTGTTCAGCCTTCTTCTTGGCTTTATAGGCCTTGTGAGCCTTGCGCTTCTTCCTTTTCTTGTAGGAATCATTGCTACTCGAGCTCAAATTGCTCGAGCTTCCTGAGTTGTCTGAGCTGTTATCAGGTGGGCCCGACAACTCCATCTCATCATTGCTCTTAGGCTTAGAAGAATCCGAGCTAGAGCTCGAGTCAGATGAATCAGAGTCAGGGATCTGCACCCGCTTAGCAGCACGACTGCGCAACTTCAAGTGGCGGAAGGTATGCCCAAGGTAGCTATCCGGTTCTACCTGGGCTGCAGGCTCTAACGCTGAATTACCATGGCGTGAGCGAGAGGCAGGAGCCCGAGAGCTTGAGCCCTCAGGGTCCTCAAAGTGGCCCAGCATTGCCAATGCCGTTGGCTTAGGCACCGCCGGTGCTTTGCCCTTCGACTGCGACACCTTGCGCTTTCGGCTTAAGGTCACGCTTGAAGCGCACACTATCCTTGGACTCAGATGCAGCGCGCCCGGTCCTTGTGTCCTTGAGAGCCTGTCGAAGGTCCTTGCACCTTGCTTCAAGTTCGGCTATGTGTGTGCATGTGTTGGCAGCCTCATCAGCCTCCAACGTCGCAACAACACCTGTGGGTGTCTTGCGCGGCTTTGTCAAGCCCGTGGTAGCAGCAGCGGCCTCACGGCCAGCCTTGGCAGCTTTAGCAGCCTTCATAGCGGCCTCAGCGCTGGTGGTCCCTCTGCGCTGTCTTTTCTCAGCCTTGAGGGTCGCGTAGTGCTCGAGTATAGCATGTTGCTCATCGAGGTTGAGGCTCTCCTCGTCCTCGCTATCCATGAGCTGCTCCAAGTTGGAGCCTTGCTGTTCCTTAGTATACAACTCGAAGATCTTACGCTGGACCTCAGGGTCCAGCTCTTCTTCATCAATACCAGCTGCACCCCAGTTGCGGGGATCCACAGTCTTACCCTGTTGTTTATTCAGGTTAGACGTGCCTTTGCCGCGCGAGTGCGAACGCTCATGCCTAGCTTGGGGCGGCACCATCAACGTTGCGCATACGTTGACAGAATGTGAACCTCTGTTCTGGGGTCATAGCCTTAGCGGCCGGTGTGAACCGCATGCTGTTGTTCCTTATTAAGGTTAGGGGCCTTGCCCATACCCTTATCCTTAGTGAGCCTCAGCGAAGCAGCATTACCAGCCTCATCCTCGGAGAGCACTTGCTCAACGATGACATTGCTCTGCTTAGGCTTCTTGTAGTTGACTCTAGTCCAGAAGCCGTCAGCGGCAGGCCCATCGAGGGGCGGACCTCTAGCGAGCCTCATCCTCATCCTCAACGTCCTCGGCCCGGGTGTGGTAATGTTTTTCATATTAATTTTATTGCCCGTAGTACTACCAACAGGGATAAAGGGGTATCTTCGACGGGCAGACAGTTAAGTCCACCCGTTGTCGCCTCCAGCGTGACTGGACGCTCGAGAGGATACGATGCCGCAACCTGACTGTACAAAGGTACAGCGGCTGCCGGACACGGCAGCGAGTTTGCCCTCACTGGTGGTGGTGGTGCTGACGGATGACAACGACTCAGTGTCGTCATTGCTATCGGCAGCGCATTGCTCTAGGATAGGAGTGTGGAACTCACCAGGTATCGCAGGGGCAGCGTTCCTTCAAGGGCTTGCAGCAGCTCACCCCTCGCGACAGAGGTTGTAGGTAGTCGTGCGAGTAGTCAGGGCTATGTCGAGACAAGAGAGCCAAGAGCGAGAGGGAGGAAAGAGTCGAGATAGGGGTTATAATGCGCAGCGACTGCGGCTTGTTTTGTTGTTAGGGGCGGACAGCGATTGGAAGTCGTCAGTGATCAGCCATCAATGAATCCAGAGGGTGTCACCCGAGGGAGAGTTTTTAAAAAGTTAAGCAGAGGATGGTGAGAGAGTAAAGTCTGGCAGTTTAAAAAATGTAACGCTCGTTGACCAGGAGAGAGGACTGGCGTTACACGAGAAGTTTCCACGACTAAAGAACTGGAATCGACTTTGGATTGCGAAAGGAAACTTGCCTGCCTCCTCAAGAGGACGGGCTTTAAGTAGCTACGATACGATTACCAACTGTACAGTAACCAAATACGGAATAACAAAATATGGAAGGGAGTGAATGAAGCGAAGCTCGGGAGGACTGGAATGGGGGACTGGAGCGGGTCTGGGAGTGAGGTCTGACGGGTAAAGTGAGTAACAGGAATCACGGATCCCTACAGTAAGCGAGCGTGCAGCCACCACAATAACAACAACAGCGTCGGGCACTTTTTATGTATCGTGATTCTGCTTTGTAGAATGCGTTGGGGAGGTCAGTAGCTATTTTTGTATAAAGCAGAATGGCAAATATCGAAATGCTGGGCGACCTATGCTTAAAAATATGTTTCACCAGGAAATGCATTTTCTCGCATTCCCAAGTCGTCTGGCGAGGTTTTACATTTTCGGACCCATGAGATTTGGCCTGGGCGCTTAATCGCCACGCGAGCCCGCTGATGCGCCCCACTACCTTTCATAGTACTACTACGCGTGATTCGCTCGCCACCCTCTCTCGCAACTTTCACAGAGCACCAGGTATGACTCCTTATGTGCTCAAATGGCGTACAGTGCGCTCGAGCTTGAGGTTTTGGCCCAAGCGCCCGTTAAACGCTCAGCTTACATAAGGATGCCCGTTCCTGGTGGTCGCTACCTTATGCATAGCAGATATGGTTCTACTCGTGTTATAAATATCTTGTATTTATTCGTGCAGCTCCTGAGGCGCAGGACAACTGTCTGATCAGCCACAGGTAAATCTAAGATACAAGAGCAAACCACCCCCGGGTCGTGCAGGAGCGTGCACAAAAATTATCGAAATATCCTATAAATTCAATAAAGGCCATGTTTCAGCTGAGCCAATCCTCAAACTAATCGTTTGATCCTGCGCGAGCACACGAGGCGATCCTCAATGCCGGTTAGTGTTCGGGTAAAAACTCGGCGGAGTTTCTGACCGTGGTTATTAACCAAGGCATCCGAGAGGGCCTTTTTACTTGGGTTATTAACCGTTTATAACTCCGGGCGCTAACATTTTCCACTCACTGTGCAGCTGCAGCGGCGAAGCTCCAGCTTGTTGAGATAGCGGTGAAGAATGAAGGAAATACATAAGGATGACTTGGGGAGTTGACTCTACGAGCTGGACTGCCTTCGGGGCAAGAGTGAGCTCGTCGTCCACTCCCCGATGGATTTCAACGCTCGGACATACCGTGGGAACTCGACGACTGCAGCCGCGAAAGCTATCTCGCCCGAGTCCAGCCTTGCAGAGACGGGGTAAGCCAGCTAGGCAACCTTGTGCAGCGACGATAATGCCTCGTAAAACCCTACGGTAAGCCAGTCTACCCTCGGGGACCTCAGAGTTATTAACAGCCCCCAAAACCCCCCTCGACATTCTAACCGTTATTAACCTGTTAATAACCAAGTTAAAAAGGGCAGGTTAATAACACATGAGTTTCTACCCGAACACTAATGCCGGTCAAGCATCTCGGATACCCAAGGAGCGCCTAATACTGGCTTAATTTGGCAGGGAAACGGCGCTGTCCGAGATGCCAGTGACGGCCGCCCTCTGCACTCTCGCGAGCAGAATATTCACTGCTCAAGTGTAACAGCTCCAAAATTCACATAAATGCTATTTTCAGACAGCAGACGATAATGCGCAACTTTTTAGATGGTAATTTACCCCATCGAGCATGATATACAGTCGGGATGCGCAAAATATGGTGAGGTGTCCGAGGTCCCGATAAAACACTGTAAGGTTAGGGCTTTGCGCTCGACTGGCGCGCCAAGCGCTACTTCGGTCTCGCGTGCTGTGCAGTGTGCTCTTGTCGTTGCACCACCACTTCGTCTGGTCGCGATGCCTCCTCCAGCCTATTCACCAGTTCCGCAGAATGACGATGGTGGAAGCGAGCACGGCTTGACTAGTAAATATCCACCCGCCCCTATCAAGCCCGTCACATACTATGGGGAAGGCGAGTTTGACCCTCCGAGCTCGGATGACGATGAGGAGACGCTTCTCGAGAAGAGTTTGTCACGGAAGTCTCCCGAAGATGCAGAAGGGCTTGGGGATGACTTGGTAGATGAGGAGGGAGAGCTAGTCGTGGGTGGGAAGGTACCGTGTATTACCAAGTCTTGTGTTCGAGTATGTTAACAGTAACTCTGCGTAATATGAATAGAAACATCGACGGCCTTCTTCTCTACGCTGCCTCATAATATGTCTGTCTGCGCTTGTCACAGTGGCTGCCGTCATTGGTGTATTTGCGGCATTCTCTTACCGAGGGACGACGTATCAGATACATGGCACCCAGCACATCACCATGGATCACATATTCAACGGTACATTCAGCGCATACAGCGGGTTCGTTCGATGGGTTCCGGAAGGTGAGCCTCCGCGCCTGATTTGCAAAATCTCTGCAGTCTCAATGATGCGAAGCTGGTGACGGTGTCTACGCGACGAGCCAGGACGGAAATATCAATCTTGTGGACCTGAAGTCAAATAAGACAACCAAGCTTGTGTCGATGGCAGACGTAAAAGACGTATGTATGAGCTAATATCGTGGTTTGTCTTGCTAAAGCAGTATGATAGTCTCATGGCGCACCGCTCGGCTGGGCAAGCTGGGAACTTTCTTCGGACATGAAGTATATGCTCATCAAGTCAGATTACTTGAAGGTATGAGAACAATTGGATCACGCTGAAGATGCCATTCTGAGTTCATGTGTAGCAATGGCGGCATTCAAGCTGGGGAAATTACTATATCCATGATCTTACTACTCAGACAACTAAACCGCTACAAACACCGACCTATCCTCCACTGACTGCCTACGCAAAGTGGTCTCCAACGGGCGAATCCATTGCCTATGTCGCCCACAATGATCTCTTCGTCTTGCCTTCTCCGTCAGCTGAGGCGCCGATACAGATCACTTCGTCAGGCAATGCCTCACTTTTCCACGGTGTCCCGGACTGGGTGTACGAGGAGGAGGTCTTCTCCGCAGACTATGCTCTCTGGTGGTCGCCTAACTCCGAAAAGCTTGCGTATCTGGTCTTCGACGAGACCGCCGTGGACGAATACACGTTCCCCGTTTACAATCCGACGGAAGATTCGTACGCCGTGGTGCCTTATCCCGGTCACGTCACCATGAAGTACCCTAAACCTGGCTACAGCAATCCCTTGGTCTCGGTCCATGTCTTCGAGGTGGATAGGTATCAACAATACAAGACGGCAGGGGACGTTGAGACTATAGCGGTTAGCCAAGCGAATTTAGAGTTGACATGGGACGCACGCCTGCCGGCAAATAACCGAGTGGTTGCAGAAGTGGCTTGGATCGGTAACTCGACACTACTTGTGGAGGAGCTTGACCGAGCCGCTGTCAATGGAAGCATTGTCTTGTTCAATCTCGACCAGGGCGCAGTCAATCACGGCCAGGTTGTGCGGAAGCTTGGCCAGCAGGGCGAAGAGGGCGATAGCGGATGGATTGAACCCGTGCGTCCTTCGGTCTTCCTGCGATATTTTCACGAATAGGTTGACCGTTGACGTAGATGCATGCCATTCACCCGTTGCCCGAGAGCATATCGCCAGGTGGAATGCCGGGATACATTGATATAGTCCCTTCTAAGGACGGCTACAATCATATCGCCCTGTTTAACCCTGCCACCTCTGGCACGCCTCAGTATCTGACATATGGTGAATGGGAGGTGACGGAAATCTATGCCATCGACCCCAAGAATAGTCTGGTTTATTTCCAAGCCGCCAATCCTTCTTCATTGGAGCGACATATCTACGCAGCCACAATCCCGAAGGCGAACACCACTGAGCTGGTTGGTCCGACTGCGCTGACCGACCACACTACTCAAGGCTACTTCCAAGCGAGCTTCTCGCCACAAGCCGGATTCTACCTCCTCAGCTACCAAGGCCCGTATGCCCCATGGCAGAAAATTGTTCAGACTAACAACGCGAGTACGTCCTCTTCCACATAGTTGGCTTGCGCGACGATGTTAACGTGTCATTTGTTGCAGCATTCGACTATCCTTTCTCGGAGAATAGCGCGCTAAACCGGACGCTGGCGCAGTTTGAGCTGCCAGTAGTATCACATACAACGATTGACAGTGATGGCTATGGTAAACTATCACCTCTGCTCAGCGACTTCATGCTGATAGTAGCCACAGAGCTGAATGTACGCGAGATTCGCCCACCGCGGATGGACGACTCGGGCAAGACTAAGTACCCCGTGCTCTTCCACGTGTGCGTTATGGTGTCTCTTCGCGCATCGGAGACCATTGATGTACTGAAAGACATTCGCTAGGTACGGTGGTCCGAACTCTCAACAAGTCAGCCTCAAGTTTACTATGGACTGGCATTCCGTACTGGCAGCCGAGCACAAGTACATCGTCGTTATTGTGGACGGCCGTGGAACGGGCTTTAAGGGAAGGCACCTGCGCACTCCTGTCAAAGACAATCTGGGCCATTGGGAGACGATTGATCAGATCAACGCTGCGAAGTAGCTCATACCGCTTCTCGGTGCCTGCATGACGCTGACGTGATCGACAACAGGTTATGGGCGGCGAAGGAATATGTTGACCCTAAGCGGATTGGCATTTGGGGTTGGGTAGGTCGTTGCGACAGTTGTAATATTTGACGGAATTAACACGTCGTATAGTCTTATGGTGGATTCATGAGTTGCAAGGTTGCAGAAGCTAATGCTGGAGTGCATTCCTGGCTATGGCCGTGGCGGTACGTGCTATGGCCTCGTCGAGCTCGTACGGGTTGAGCTTACGTTGTATTGCCTTAGCCTGTCACCAGCTGGAAGCTCTACGGTACTTAGCTCACTTGCTTTAGTATGAGCTTCGCTGACGCGTGTGTTCCGCCAGATACCATCTACACTGAGCGTTATATGAATTTGCCTCAAGTGAACCCCGACGGCTATGTCACCGCCTCGATATCGAACGTCACAGGCTTCAACAACATCAATTTCCTCTTCGCACATGGAAGCGCCGACGACAATGTTCACTACTCCAACTCCGCCCATCTGCTGGATATGCTGACAAGGGAGCAAGTACGGGGATATAGATTCAGGATGTTCACCGACAGGTGAGGCTCTGTCTGCGAGTGGTGATATAGACATAACTAATCAGCCCTTCAGCGATCATTCGATATATAAACGGGGCGCAAACAGGGAAGTGTACGAATATATGCACAATTTCTTGGTAGAGAAATGGGGCAAGGGTCCCAGACAACGTGGTTGGTGAATGTTGCTGCGTACCGATTCTTCGCATCACTTGGATGGACTCGTTATTTATAATATATCAGTATAGTGCAGTCAAGCAGACTCCCTTTGCTGGGTGCGCCGACGACATTGATGTCCTGCCTCACCTTACCCCCTAGTAGGAAGGCTGAGACTTTGTGGCGCAGCCCCTAACCTATTTTCACCGGCATAAGCAGGATTTCCCACACATCTGACCGTGTGACTTGGATCGCAACTGGCATCTCCAATGCGCTGGGCTGAGACGATCCGCCGCTACGGAACCGGAATACAAGCGGGACCTATCCTGCCACAATTTTGCTCTGGGCGTCCCCATCGGACAACAAAACTCAGGATATCAGCGACCCTGGCCGTCATCCCAGCAAACTGCGACCGTGTGACATGACTTATGCATCCGCCACCAGAGCCGTAACCGAGGGATTGGATGGAGCTTAAATTTTTGGATAGCATACGTGTCAAAATGTACGTCCAGTAGCCGGAGTTTCGTGCAAGTCCCTGGCGCTGGTTAAAGTGGTGCGTGACAGCAGTTATAGTCTAAGCCACCGCCCGTGCTGACTCTGCGAACCTAGTACTGTCGACTCCCAGGGACCATTTCAGCCACAATCGTACTCAATACAGCGGTAGCTTTGTGTCTGGGAATGTCGTGAAACAACTAATATGACCAAGCCCGCCGCCATGGGAACATCGCGTGCGCAATACCAGTACTGCCAGCATAAGAGCTTCCCAGCGTCCCGTTAGCGAGCGCACGACCGCCCCGTTCACCCACATCCTCAAAGTCCCTCTCAGACCATACTTGCATCGCGTTATGGCCAATATTTGGGAACCTGCACCTGCACCGCCGACCAAGCTTGGTCGCCACCGACAACTGTCGGCTCTGTCGGGCATTCATGTGTCGCCCATTCAACTGGGCGGTATGAGCATCGGCGACAAGTGGCATCCATACGGGATGGGTATAATGGACAAGGAGGCCAGCTTCAAGATGTTGGACGCCTACTACGATGCTGGTGGCAACTTCATTGACACAGCGAACACATAGTGAGTATCAGAGACACGTAATGTTATACAACCCCTCATTTTCCTCAGCCAGGATGGCACCTCCGAGTCGTTCATAGGGGAATGGGTTGAGAAGCGGGGCGTTCGCGAGCAGGTCGTTGTTGCGACAAAGGTTTCTTCTCACCCAACTGCTTCGAAAGTAAACTGACGCCCGGTTTCAGTACTCGATGAATTTCCAGCGCGGAGCGTCTTATTCAGATATTCCCCAGAAGACTCACTTCATAGGCAACAACATGAAGTCTCTCCGTAACTCCCTCGAAGCATCTCTGCAGAAGCTCCGTACCTCCTACATCGACATCCTGTACGTGCACTTCTGGGACTACAACACCTCAGTCGAGGAGGTGATGAACGGACTCCATCACCTCGTTGCTCAAGGGAAGGTTCTATACCTTGGCGTATCAGACACGCCTGCATGGGTGGTATCCCGAGCGAACAGCTATGCGCGGCTGACCGGCAAGACACCGTTCTCCATCTACCAAGGTGAATGGAATATTATAATGCGGGATATGGAGCGGGATATCATTCCCATGGCCGTCTCGGAAGGTATGTGACCTTCTGCCTCTTTTGCATCTTACCACGGCTGCTCACTCCTGCTTGGGAATGCTAGGCATGGCTATCGCACCTTGGAACGTGCTCGTGTCGGGCAAGATCCGAACTGATGCAGAGGAGAAGAGGCGACTTGAGTCTGGCGAAGGCGGTCGTAACATGTTCGGCGACTGGCTGCGGACGCCAGAGGAGCGCAAGGTCTGCCTGGCTCTGGAGAAAGTGGGAGAAGAGGTCGGTGCGAAGAGCATCACCTCAGGTACGTAGCGTTATTACGGTCTCGTCTCATGCTAACTACCGAGCTTGATGTAGTTGCTATTGCATACATGATGCACAAGGCGCCATTCGTCTTTCCTATCATCGGTGGCCGAAAGGTTGAGCATCTGCATGCCAATCTTGAGGCACTTGATATATCGCTCAGCCCGGAGCAAATGAAGTATCTCAACGACATTGTTCCCTTCAACAAAGGGTTCCCCTTCCTTGTCTTCGTACGTGTTGATACGTCGAATCATAAAGACGCACGTTATCTGACTGTTCAAATATCTCAGGGAGATGGCTCTGACTACAACATTCTGTTCAAAGCAGCCGGCCAGTACGACAGATGGCCTGCTCCTCAGCCTATACGTCCCGGCACCAAATCGTAACGACGGGCCTGTTAAGACATTACGAAGCGGGCGGCAGAGAAGAGCGGAAATTTACTGCGGGCTCACATAGTGATGATACGCTTCGGTTAGATATATACTCCAAGCTATCGCCTGTTGCACCGACTTCAGCCATATTACGGCTAAGCTTAAGATGACTCGCAAAGGCTCACAAATCGCCACCCGGTCTGATATACTTGGTAACACTCAATCCCTCGACGAGACGTTGGCGCACAACGGCCAATGTATTCGGAGTGAGCTCACAAACTGGAAACAATATACCCGAAGGAATATCTTATTATTCCAGAAACGTCAAGGTTAACAAAACTCCCAGGGACAAGTAAATATTTCTCATATGACTAGCAACACAGCATACCAACATATTGGGTGAAAAGTCTGAAAGGGGCGCATGTTAGCTCTGAATAAATAGTCATCATTGATGCATTGCGTACCGTTATTAAGGCTTCAAAGGGTTAACAGAGACTGGCACCGGCAATGGTAAGTAGTCAAAAATTATGCACAGGAAGAAAATTAAGGTGCCAGTTTGTTTCACCCCCGAGCCAGCCGACTCGAGGGCTACTCATCCCGAGAGCCACGAAGAGGCCAGCACCAGGACGAGTGTCGAGATGACACCCACCCTCCCTCGGGACGCACCTTTTGAACTCTTCTGCTCTCTGGCAAGCCCTTGTGGTCGGCCATCGCTGTGCTGAATGTCGCCAAACGGTCCCGGTCCATCCACGGTCGGTCGGCGCTCGCTATGCTGAGTATCGCCAACGGGTCCCGGTCCATCCGCGTCGGTTGGTCGGCCTTCGCTATGCTGAGTGTCGCCAGTTGGTCCCGGTCCATCCGCGGTTCATCGACGTCGGTCGGCCTTCGCTATGCTGAATGTCGCCAACGGGTCCCGGTCCATCCACGGTCGGTCGGCCGTCGCTGTGCTGAATGTCGCCAATGGGTCCCGGTCCATCCACGGTCGGTCGGCCTTCGCTATGCTGAGTGTCGCCAACGAGTCCCGGTCCATCCACGTCGGTCGGCTCTCGCTGCTCTTGTTGGCCTCCAGTGGTGGGGTGATGGGGGTTGTATGTTAAAAGGTAAAGACCGCACTGACCCACGTTATATCGCCAAGAGGCTGACAATGGTGGCTGGCAGTCCGCCGCTGGTCGAGTCTGAAAACGGACATATACGCCCACCTCACTGTCGAGCGTTAGCAAGACGGTTGCACACGGATCTAGACTTGTTCTGGACCATATCGAACTGAACTGCTTCTCCATCGCAGTGACTAAGCCAAGCATAACAATATGTGGGATCGTTATCCACATGTTGTTATGCTTGGTCTGAAACCCTGTTAGAATTTGATTTGCCGATAGTAAGACTCAATATGATACAGTACGATGATGAACTACTACAAATCGAGTACTGTGGTGTAGAAAATATGCTGGACATGAGCTTGGTTTTGAATGTATTAATAATGAGTGAGGTAAAGATCGTCGTCGGTGGTGTAGTCGGGCGAACTGCGCCCATCACAGTCAGAGTCAGACCCTAGCACCGCCTCATCGGCCACCCATTCCTCGACGCCGTCCCAATCGACTCGCCCTACAACCCTCCAAAGCTGATCCACATCTTTCTTGCCTAAGTTGACGCATTCCCGTAACGACAGCCGCGCTAGCTCACGTCCTGCATGTCGACGTTCTCCAAAGGCGTCGCAGTACGCAGCGAGTGTCTCAGCTATTTCGCTACGGCGTCGGCTCATCTGAACACCATCCAACAGGAGCACGCTGAGGTTTGGAGCGAGAAACGACTTGGATTTGGATTTCCATCGCGTCGACTGAGTCCTGACAACTGACTGGTACAGCAGAGCGGCAGGTAGGTATCGTTCAGCCCACTGGTTGACTGCGAGCTGCTGTAGCTGCTCAGTGTTTCTAAGGAGGTCGACCCATTCGTAACTTGCAAGCGAGTAGTCGGAAGGCCACAAGACTAAGTTGCGAATATGGCGAACAGGCAGACCGAGACAAACACGGATGAGGAAGCCCGGACAACAGCTGCCTTCAACCGTGACCTGGAGTAGGTGTTGCGGCATGACCTTGTTCTTGAAGTCCAGAAGGCGCACGACGTCGTGATCGGTAGACCAGGCGGTAAGCTGGGAGCTTGTGCAATGCAGAGAGCGAATAGGTTGAAGCGCGCCAGATGAGCCGTAGTCTTGTAGTTGAGAATTGATTGCCGAACGAAGTAACAGCAATTCCGGCTCACGGAGGGAACCCATGCAGTGCAGCACCAGTGAACGAAGAGCTGGAAGGAGACACGGCCGAGGAAGTGAACGATGGCCGTAGAAGGAGATCTCAGAGTCAAGGATTTGAGCTTGGTAAGTCCGAGGACAGAATGACGTGCGGAAGGGCTCTCTTCGCGAGAAAAATCAGGAAGTACTTCAGACAGCTCAAGAGTTTCAAGAACGGGCATGGCCTTCAGGGCCTTGAGAATGTCGTCGATGCCATGCTCCACATCGAGGAATGGTGCGCGGCCCCTGAAACGCTTCTTGCGTGACAGCGAGAGATGCGCAAGCGTAGGCCTGAACAGTGGGCCCGACCACGAGATGGAATAGTTTTCAAGAGTCAAACGAGTAAGGTTGGGCATGTGAACATATTCGAAGAGCCATTGCGGGTCAGCCTGAGGTAGACCGGGGATTAAAAAGAAGTCTTGAGCATTGGCCAGGTCGGATTCGTCGCAGCGAAGAGCCAGTGACTTCAGCTTGGGAGCTTCGGGTCCGAATTCGCATAAGAGTTGTCTGCGTGAACCATGGCAGAGTTCCATACTCTCGACTCGAGGGAGCTGAGAGACTACTAGATCCATGGCGACACTTTCTAAAGCCTCCCGGCGCGCCTTGATGCAAAGCGGAACATGACCTGAACGCCACATCATCTCTTTCACGAACGTCGTCGAGC